>JAVQJG010097775.1:0-30023 GCA_036024015.1 Craterocephalus amniculus
CCGCTGTGGTTTTATTTTAGCGATCCGATTTTAATTAAAAACATAATAAATGTGCGGAAATAAGTAATAAATGTATTATTGATTGGTTTTATGGGGCCCTCAGGGAACTTGGGGCCCTAGGCAACCGCCTAGTTTTGCCTAATGGTAAGTCCGCCACTGTGTCCGAGTTTCCAAGGTTTTTCTCATGTATAGTTCAATTAATCACATTATTATCAGCAGTAATGCTGAAGGGAACCTTTGGGAGACCAAATAATTTTGTAAAAATGATTCTGTGAGAAGGTTTCATCTTTTAACCCTTGAACTATCCCTCAGAAAACTTACATGTATGACCCTTCAAGTAGACATTTTTGTCCACTTTCTAGAAAGTGTCTAATAAAAGGTCACAGGGAGGTGATTTTTGGCAAGCAGGTGTAATTTTGGTTTAAATTTGAGGATTCAAAGTTTCAGCATGAACACGCATTATTTGACCCTGTAAATGCATTTTTATCCATATTCACGACCCTTTTTTTGGACAGAAACGTCCACAAAGGGTCATGGATTGGTTTAAAATGCATTACATGGTCAAATAATGGATTTTCACTCTGAAAGTTGGGTTTTGAATCTTCATACAGGATGACACTTTTTCACCAAAAATCAGCTCCGGTGAGCCGGGTGATTATCCAAGAGGGAGCTTTGAATTTGTGTAAGTGGACAAAAATGTCCAGGGGGCATACGAGGGTTAAAGGCACATCACCACAGCACCATAAAATGTAACTCCCCCTAGTGGCCAAAAGTTACTCAGTCTTCCTTTAACACCAGGGACCGAGCTGGAAACAAGTTTTATAGTTTTTCATGTTTTCCTCTGTATTGTTTCTTTTATACCTTGGAAATAATTCCATCAATCAATCAGTTTCACAATAAACTTCTGTATCGGCACGTCGAGTTTTTCCAACGATAGGTGTTTCCTTTACCAGGTTTTGTGCAGTTTTAGTGATGATGATGATGACTTTGAACATGTGGTTGTCCCTGCAGGAGAGAAGAGATGCTGCCTCAGCTGGTTCTGGGATGGACTGCCTTGCTCAGCGGCCTCCCGCCGGCAGCCTCCTCTGTCACATCCAGTGAGTTCACACGGACGACGTTCATCCGGAGAAACGTCTCAGCTTTTCTCTCCGTACCGAAACTCTGTCTGTCGTGTTTCTGCAGGATTTCCATCCATCAGAGGCAGCAGGTGGTCGGCTCCGACATGCAAACTCTTCATCCCTCCTCCTCTTCCTCCTCCCATGTTTCCTCCAATCAAACGCAAGGCAGCCCTGATGGTGACGACTTCTGCGAGTCACGTAGATAAATGTCCCTTCTCTGCATCACGGGAGCGTGGAAATTTAACGTTTCTCTGTCATTCCAGGTCGACATCACCGAAGACATCACCGGACCTAAAGGAGAAAAGGTGCAACGGGTCCTCGGGTTTACTCTCACACTAGCCAGAAAATTAGACTTGGGCGATGGGCGATACTGTAAATTTTGGAATCTATTCGATGAGATTAATTTATGGTGCTTTTTCTTCGATATTGATAGTGATACCGATACTTTTTGCCCTTTTAAAGAAAATTTGACAATTTAACAATACAGATTTTAATGAACAAGCCATACTATGATTATTTGAAAGAAATTATTTGAAAATTATTAATAATAAAACAAATCAAATTAAAATAAAATGAGTTCAAATTCCTTAACTGAAAACTCAATACTGAATCATGTGACACGGAGAAGTAATGTGCCGCGGCTGGTTTCCACACGTAGATTCATACCTAAATATAGCAAAATAATAAAAATAGATGTTTTTAATTTTTATCACCCAAGTTAGTAAGTAGAAGTTAATTCTGCTTTTGGTTGGTTCTCATTCTCTCTCTTTTTTTTTTTTACAACCAAAGGTCTCTTCAAAAAAAGGTATCGATACCATCCCACTGGAGTCGATCGATATCGATGCTGATCGTGGAATCAGTATCATCAATACTGGTATCGATCTGCCCATCTCCAACCGGAATAAAAATGTGTCGCCTCAGCTGAGCCAATCAGTCTTGATCCGACAGAACTTCCGAACTTCCGATCCAAAGGAAAGGGGGCTTAAAACCTTTTCAGGATCGGATCATCAGGAAAAAATCAGCATGTAAACGCTCAATCTGGTCGTTTCCAGGACTATGTTTCTGCACGTGCATGAACCACGTGGTGGTTACGTGACATTTTAGGGAAGACCTGAACAAAAGTAACAAAGCATAACGGGACTGTGGCCGGTACGTTTTTTTTTGTGTTTCAGGATTATTGAGCTTTTCGATGAAAAAAAGAAATCCCTCCTTTTGCACAAGTGGAATGCACATGTCTAAAAAGCTTTTAATTATCCAGCAGGTATGTAAATGTGTCGGCTGGAATCTCCGATCAGACTGATTCAATCCGATTGATTAAATATTCGTCCATGTAAATGTAGCTATTGGTTAACATTAGCTAACATTCGCCGGATACATCGGCACCGATGGCGACAAAAGGAAGGAAAGATGCCATAAACGTTTATCCGGCATCAATAGGGATGTAAAAAATTGTTTTAACCCTTTCCGGCCGAGAGCCCCCTCATAAGGGTTTTTTGACTGTTACTTGTGAACAGCAGTCATAAATGATGCATTAATGACGGAGAATATAGTCATGCTGCATAATACACACCAAACGAAAGCAGAGATTCCACAGATTCCAACCGTACCAGGCACAACCCGCTAACCCGGAGCGTTAGAGAGATAGGAGCCGTTACACAGCAACAACAACAACCGCTCAGCCAAAAGATATTTATAAAAAACGCTCTTACCTTCGTAGTTTCTCCGAGAAAAGATTTTTATCGGTAAATCCATTGTTCCATGTTATGAAATATCTTCCGGGTAAATACAGAAACTTGCTCTCAGACGATTTGATGAGCAAGAAATAAGCGTCCACGATCTACCAATAATGAGCCACCTGTTCTGCTAGCACGCCTTTGGCTACCTCTGATTGGTTATGAGTGCTGCCATTTTCTAGCTCTGATTGGTTATGAGTGCTGCCATTTTCTAGCTCTGATTGGTTATGAGTGCTGTCAATCTTTCCCACGTTGGTACAGTACAGATGCATTCTATTGGTTCTCATGATGCGTGGTTTGAAAATAACCAACCCTACGCTTTTTTTACTTTGCTGGTAATTATCCATAGACAGACAGCTCTGGCTGCGAGCCTCTGACGTCATTACGCAGACGAACTATAAGAGGTCATAAAAGTGACTAGTTCATGTTATTGGGAGTTTTTTTATGTTGTATTCATCTCTACTGGTCTCCATTGGTGATATAAAAATAGAAAATTAAGTTTAGCACATGAGAAAATAAAAATGAGACAAATGGTGCCAAAATTGCACCTTGCAACCTCGTCTGGACTTTGTTTGGGAAAATCGTCTGTAATTTTGTACTGCTTCACTTTAGCAGAAGATGCCTTTGCAGAAACAATGTCAACATATTGTACTTTGGTTTGAGAGCTTTTAATAGCTTAGATAGCATGATTACAGAGAATTACTTATCCTGAAAGTAATTTTTCGGGGGGGCGAGGTTTGAAATTTTGCTATATCATCTTAATGTACTCTTCACTAGCAACACATTCAGATTTTTACACTTCTCCACAAATCTCACAAGTGTTTCCTTTATATTGATACCAAGCTTATTTAAATGAACCTTGTGGTTGCAGAGATATACTCATTTGAAGTGAAACATGTAATTTTGAGGAATTTTGGCCTAGAGCTTAAAGGGTATACCTCTGAATCAATTTTGTATTTTTATCTACTCAAAATATATATTTTTTCCTTTTGCATTGAGTACTGCAGCTGAGAAATGAAGCTGGATCTTGATAGACCTTTGGGTCATTTGCATACTAATTTCTTAGTGTTTTTTTAATCATCATGAAAAGCCTTGGGAAAGAGTGGCAAGTACAAATGTGTTTGTGTCTTGGCTCCAGAATATTGAAACATTGGAAACTACGTTTGATCTTCTCAGGCTCCAAATCAGTTGGAAACTCTTATTTAGTTTGGTATTCATTTTTACAGCAAGAGAAGAAATGAAACAATATACTGCTACAAAATGAATCAATAATAGTTTAAAAAACAACAAAAAAAGAAACGCTCGGTCTCAGTTAAGATAAGACTAAACCAGCCTCTCTGTGGACATCTGTACATGTAGGTCGGCGTCCTTTTAACCTTGTGTTTGGCACAGCTTGCAGCACTGACACTCTGATGTGTCAGAATGCTTGCTTATACAGCTCCCCACGGGACAAAGCAGACAGGTAGCTCCAGTCATGTGAGAGTGGTTGGCTGACTTTAATGACAACTGACGCCGTAACAAGCTCTAAACAGAGGCTGTTAAATTATTTAAATATTGAAGTCTGCCATTGCCTCTAAGACCTCGGGCCATTTTGAAGCAGGTTTCATACTTGATAACAAACTTACCTGTAAAAACGGAATGCACTACATGCATTTTTCTGTGAATTTTCAGTAATGCTAGCTTCACTTTTTCTGGTGTGTCTGATATATCCCTCTGTTGTATTTTTGTGTTTCCATGGTGCTACACACTGCTTAACCTCCCCCTGTGAGAACTGTCGTCCTTTCAGATTAGCCATCTAATGTACACCTGAGTAGATTTACTTTGGGTCTACCCTTACGCTTCCCTTCCTTGGTATTCGCATGTATAGTAATGGTATTATTAAATGTTTAGTAGAAAATCTGAAACATTTTAAGAGCAAATCTTCATGAATTTTAAGCCTTGCAGTTTCAATATCTTTAACATACACACTCAGTGATATATTCTCTGATTTTAAAATGCATTATATTCTTCGGAAATAGGGTTGGATAAGTAATTGGAAGGCAGAAGAGACTTAATCACATCAGAATTTCATGTTAAAAATTAAAATGACACTGAAAAATGAGTCACAGGAACAAATGTAAGACCGTCTCACACCTAAAATTGATAGAAAAATGTAATGAGAGTTCAAAGGGTGTAATTAAAGGTTGGGAGGGGTGTGGTGGATGACAGCTGTACCCTAGCCCAGGCTCTTTGTATGACTCCTTTTTTAATTAGTACTTCATGAGCTAATGTGTCTCATTTCATTCAGGTGATCTTCCTAATAACAGTAGGTTTTAAAATAATCTTTTGATGTTTTCGTTTCCTTTTATTTCTTTAGCAAGGTAAATAAAAGAAGTATCTTAAAGGTACAGTGTGTAAGAATGACTGACATCTAGTGGTAAAGACGGGCATATAAATGACTTCAAATGCCAAACAAAGTTGTGAATGGATGGGGGGTGTGAAACATAAAGATTTTTTCATCTGAGCAGATCCAGGGGCCGCAGGTGCAGAGTTGACTTCACTGCAAATAACAACTGTAAAATTGTAAATATATGCACTGCCTTCTTCTATGTGCCTTCTAAGGCATTATTCTTGCCAAATGGTGATCTATCACCAATAAAACAATTACGCTAATGCAATTTTAGAGCTAAGAGGGTCTTCACACCACACACAGTGTTTGTCAATTCAGACAGCATAGTAAAATTGGTGGCACAAATTTGGCAACTGCCATGTATGTAGATTGTAAGTAGATACGAATGACTCATTCTGCAAAATGAAAAGCACAACTTATTTTAGTGAGGTGATTTGATACACATAGAAACACAGTTTTTATTGACATAATTTTTCTGTCATTTGCTTCTGATTTTTGTTACATGTGTCACCTTAAAGGCACACTTTACTTTCCAATCTTAACCTCTGCATTTCTGACTTGTGTGATGGCATCATTATTATTTATCATGTACATTCAGGAACCATCACTGCACGGTAGCATTCTGAGGCACTATACAACTTATTCATCTGCTGCGTGATATTGTAGCAGATTTATGCATTATGCACCGAAATTATACAAGATTCAAGATAAGACTGTTCTCTACTTGGTGCAGAGAGCTCACAGCATATGTAGGATGCAAGATGGCTGCCGAATTAGCTGTCAAAAGAGGGCAGGTCACTGAGAAAATCAGCAAAACCTTCTCAGTACATCTTTACAGTGAACTGCTTATATTTTAAGTAAAATTAAAATGTAAATATAAAAAAAAGATAACTAAAAGTTATGTATAATAAATTTAGAAAAAAAAGATTTGGAAGGATAAATGTTGTAGCTTTGTGCCAAACAGAAATATACATTTAATATACAATATACATTTTACCATTTATTTCATGTGATAACTTCCAAGTGCAGATCCTTAACTTAGAATGAGTTGCAGTCATTTTACCTGCTTAATTCATGAAAACGTGATGATGGAAAAGCCTAGACCATTTTCAGTTAATAGTCAAATTACATTCCAGGCACTGTAAAAGGGTGCTTTACATTTTGAGGAGCTGTAATTTCTAATCCCTTCTGCCAATTTGGAGAATATCCCTCAAAGCTGTGCGCCTAGGACTTTAAGCCCTTATTCATTATTAACCGAAACTTGAACATGTTTTGATAAACGTCTAAAAGGATAAGGAAATATCCCAAGAAGCCCAGACCATATGAATAGACACATATGTGCTGCAGTAAATGCAGATAATCATATCTGCTATCACTGGTAATTGCATTGCCCTTAGCCTTTACTTTGTGTCTTTGTCTGCCTCAAAAATATCATCACTCATTTAATTTCAAACTATTTCCACCTCACTAATGCCTTTTTCCAGACCTTTACCATATATTTCCCACATGTTGGCTCTGCGGTGGAGCTCAGCAGTGATGAAGGCTGACATTTGTGATAAATGCACTGACCATAAACTGTTAAATCATAGCAGAACCTGCCTCCTGGCCGTTCTTGTATTTAGGCTCTGCACCCTTCCCCTCCTGTCTCGTCCGTGCTACTCTCCTTCAGCCCTGTGCTTGGCTGCTGTGTTGGACACACTTGGTCAGAGTTCACTTTGACAGGAGCTAAAGTGAGTCATATAGTCGCTAAAGGCATTAGCAGTCAATGTTAGTCACCATTAAACATCTCCTTACCATCTCATAACCACCTCTAAACTGGTCTCGGCTACAGAAATATATGTCTTTTTAGGCCGTGCAGGATGTAAGAGATAAACATTTGAAGTGATGTTTGAGGAAAGTGGATGGCACTTCATCTCTTATTCATCTGCTCACTTTATCTACCACTGATAAGTTGTCACTCTTTGCTATTCATCCTTTTTAAAAAAGTACATTCAATTATTCAGCCTTCGTCATGCTTGATATTGCTTCTGTCATTCCATGTCACTTTGAAACACAGATAAGAGAGAAGTTTTTGGGTCATGTTTGCAGAACCTGCCAGAAGCTACTGTTACGTGTCTATGGCTTTTCGAGTCTTTTTTCTTTTCTTTGTTATTATGGACATGGAGTGTAAAGTCACAGAAAGTTTTTGCCACTATCTCAACGCTTTTCTAAAACCTATGAAGTAAAGGGCTCAAAATGCTTTCTTTCCTGTTATCTGAATGTCTTAAATACTCCTGTTTTCCTATAAGATAAAGTTCTTCAATCATGATGATGCAGAATAGCATTTAACCATAGCAAAGGAAATAATTGTAATGTTGAGCCTTAACAATAGCGCAAGGTGGGTTATCGAGTTTTGAGAGATGAAAATAGTACTGGTGTGGTTATATGTGTGTATGTGTGCGTATGCTAAAACTGAGAGTGGTTCACATCCCATCTTGCTATCTCAGAATTAACAGCTGCAGATGTGAGTATCAGCTTTGATCTATGTCTCTTGCATGTGTGATAGTGCAAGAGTTTGTGCTGGCGTGGGTGTGGTGACCACCTGCTGTCTTTAAAGACCTTCAGGAGCTGCACTAGATTGTCAAGAGGGCTCAAAGAGGAGCATAAAAAAAGACATGAAAGCGCCAAATGAGAGATTTTCCTCATAGTTAGAGCAGTGCCAATTGTGTTGCCTACCAATTAATTCTCCTCCAGGTTCATTTAATTCACTGTAGTTCAGATGGCTTCTATTCATAGTGCCTTTCTAAGCAAATACAATACATCAGAGGACTTATGCTACTACATGCTGCCTGTTTTCAGACAGAGCTGAATCTCTGTTGATCTTATTCACAATAAGATGGGACAGAGTTGACACTCAGCAGACAGTCTTGCTTACTTAGTATTTTGAGGCAGGTGGAATATTAGATTTTGTTGTGAAGATAGACTGCAAACTCAATAAACTAATTATTCATAATAATAATAATAATTTGGTTGTTTTTACACAATTACCTTCAACTTCTTAATAAGTGTTAATTAGTGACTTAATGAAAAATCTGTCTCTGTTCATTTTGTCCATCACTATTTTCATATTTTTATATATTATAATATTATAAGACTGTCTATCATCTTTTAGGAGTTGTTTTAAATTAGGATTGTGTAGAAATACAGAAACTCCTGAAGCATTCGCGTTTGGTTTTGGATGGACCCCTTTTCTCACATTGATAAGAATGATTTATACAATAGTGAAATTAATACAACTGCTAAAGACATTATTGTTTCTCCATGCATTTATTTTCTACACCCAATTCTCCAGTCCAGATCTTTGAGGGAGATGGAGTCCATGCCAGCTGCAATTAACTGAGAGGCAAGGTACCTGGACAGGTCACCAGCCTAGCACAGTGAAGAAAGACAAGTTAAAACCTGATATCCATCCTCCTGGGAAAGATGTTCAGGCTGTTCATACATTAAATGTCCTTCACAGAACGATATCCATTCATGTAAATGATGCAGAAGAAATGAAAACCTGGTGCAGTTACTTTTATTGTAATGATATTACACTATGATAGGCCGGGATTTTAGTCCTCTAGTTCAACAGTCTGACAACTGAATAAAAAAAGCTAATGCACAGTCTGCTCTTTCTTTGTCCATGAAGCTGATGAAAATGTGACCGTATCCCCAGCTGCAGTTATAAATGCGTAGTTTCAAGGTGAATTCCAGGAAACAGCATAATTATAGCACACCTATTCTTCCAACAAGGCCAGTTAAGCAGGAAGTAAATCTTCTTACAGTTTCCTGACAGTTCTGTGATGCGTTCTTACTGTATATGAACATGTTATGCGATAGTTTGACTTTGGTTTAAAGTTAATTTGGTTTTATTACAAATATTCAAAACAACAAGGCAAGAACAAAAAATGTATGTGCCCTTCAGCAGCAATCTCATTCTGATAATCAAATTCTGATAATCACATGTGAAAATATTTGTTTAGTAATAATTTCAGATTTGAATTTTGTAGATTGTGCATATTTACTGTCTTAGATGTATGGGAAACGTTACAATTTTAGGCTAAAGGTTTTTCTAAATCATCAAATATAGATGTTAAGGATTAACATGCTACAATAGAGGACATTTAATACATCATGTTTTAAGTGTAAATTTATACATGGAGTGCTTATTGTGCCTTTGAATTTACAACACAAGCATTGAACCTGGGTCCAATGCTTACAAAAGAATATTTACTCTAACATTTGGTCCAGTGCAAAGTTGTTGTTTTTTATTAGGCATCAAACTGTATGTTTGCTTGTAAGGAAGCATAATTAATAGAATTGTATTGATGCAACAATTTAATGCCTCCCACACAGTAGTTCAACTGCACGAGACTGGATGAGAATGAAACATCCTCTAATGCAAGCATTATTCTTGTTGAAAGAGGAACAGTGCAAACCATTAAAAATGTATATTAAGAGATAAGAATAAATGAATGGGCACTAAAGAATAGCTTATTGCCGTTAAGTCCATTCAAGCTTAACCTTTAATTTTCTCTGTTTTATTTTTTTCCCACTCAGTTCTCTTCCACACAGATTTTCTCTTGCACCACATGTGTTTGTAGATCCTCTTAGGGTAGCCAGGCTTGAAATCCAATTTTGGTGAAGCTATAAAGCACAGAAAAAATAAATAAAATAAAAGTTTACAAACTGTGGTGATTCTTTTGATTACCCAGAAGCCAACTGAGACCAGTTTCTCAACTTGAGGGATTTGATAGGGGGTTCAGTCGTACACATGAAATCAGCTTGCAAATATAAAGTTTGTTTAAGAACAATAACTTATTGTCAGGAGACTTATTTGTCTTTTAGAGTCGCAGACTTTGTTTTCACCATATGGTAGAGCTTACACTTTATTGATTGCACTTGATACTCAGTTATCTGTTATGGTAATATAAAACACTTTGTTAAAGACCCACTATACAACTTTTCAACCTTAAAACTGAAATATTTGGAGACACTGCCCAGCAATGGTTTGTTAAAGGCGTACTAATTGCCTTTTACCATTTTCTCAGTGACGCACCCCCCTACTGATGACTAATTTGGCATCCATCTAGTATCCTACCTGTTTGAGCTCCCTCCAGACAGTAAACTGTGTCATCTTGACTCTTTTCTTATTTCTTACTTTGTCTCTGGCTTTCTTTTTTGTTCCTCCCTTTTTCTGATAATGTCCTCTAATATTTCTTTGCTTAATCTGCCACGGTGCATCTTGTCGACATTTGCTTGCTAGTGTGTAACACATGAGCAAAGTGAAACTCTGATTAAAAAAAAAGTGGCATAGTGCAGTACCTCAGCCGCGGGACTCTGCTGGGCCGCAACAGCTGGAGAAATGCACAAATTAGATGTCACTTACCGAAATGTCGAAAAGTTAAGGAGTGTGTCTTTAAAGTCAAATGGTACTAGAGACTGATTCACAGCTATGGACAGGGCAGCTATGGACCATTCACTTCTGTTAACAAAACGAGACAGAATTTCCCCCCTTTTTTCTTTATGGAGGGATGTTATGATGTTTATGTATTTAACCTTTCCTATGTATGTGATGGACAGAAATGTTACTGCAGAGTGTGCAGTGTAGACTTATAAAGCCGTCACAATGTGGTCTTCTTAAAGTCAGCAACACAAAAACAGCAAAAAAGCTATAACGTTAAAGTTAAATTAATTCCTTGTGACCTTTCTTTCTGTGTGTTTTCCAGTCTGTTTTTGCCTCACAGCTTAGCAGATTCACCATTATCTCCTTTTATCATCTGATGCAATTTCTTGTTTTTTTATATCCTCTTGGACCTTATCTCCCCTTAACCTTTTGCCATATGGTCAAAACGTGGTGGCAGTAATATATATGTTGGACAGATTTTCAGTGAATTGTCTTAAACTCAGATTAAAACAGTGGCTTGCTGATATGCTGAACAAAGTTGTTGTGGTGGGAAGGCATACGTGTCAATTTTAGTTTCAGAATGCACCAGACAATATAAAAATGATAATTTCTTAAAAAAATGTTTTTGGAGAGAAATGCTGGTGACCTTTAGCTGCTCTTCTTTTTTGAGAGGATGTAGACTTTATTTGTCTCATGGCTGAACTGTAGATGTGGCTTTATTGAGCAAAGGAGAGCTGGTGATCTCCACACAGACACACAGGCGCACTGATAAACACACCAGTCGATGGGGATGAACATCAATGTGTAATGTGCTGTAGTCTTTGGTAGTTTTCTTGCAATAGGATGTTAGCAATAAATACACCCTACATTACAGTATATATGGAACATATTGACTTTTGCTGTAGTCTGCCATCTAAACGAGGAATGCTGAACTAAAGAAACAAAAGGCTATTCACTGTTAAAATCTTTAATTTTTTCTACAAGCACTTAATCAGCGGCATAGCTGATAGCAATTATAAACACACAAAATGTGATTACTCAGCAGCATCATGTAGAATAAAGTAACAGCCCTTTACAATGGTGAGTCTTCAGTTTTTTTTATACTGGACATTGACAAGCCCATAAAACATCCACTGTGTTTTACAAGCAGCGGGTACGTACAGTAACAGAATTTTTTTTCCAACATTTACTTTAGGATAACAATTCAGTTAAAAAAAAATTCATGGAAAAGGACAGAAGAATGCATTTGTGGAAATGCATGTTGAAGAAGCCCTCTAGTCAATAACATCATGCTTTAGCTTTAAAGGGTCCTGTATATATCAGACCTTTAGAGCAGGCAGCATCATCCATCACTGTCAGCGTTAATATTTTTTCCCCTCACCTCCCAAAAGGGAACTTGTGTTTTGGCTTACTGCATTTATATTTTGAGAATTGCGTACTCGCAGGCCCTCACCTGGCTTTGCTGGCTGCCGTCTCGCTGCCAAAACCTGTAAAACTAATTTTAACATTGTGTGTGTTTTATATATATATATATATTACTTTGCAATTCCTCGGGTTCTCTTGGCCCGGCCTTTACAGCATATTGCTGTGTTGTGTATTCTGTTTCTTGTTAGAAAAATAGCCTACTTAAAAAAAATTCCCGTGACTCGTGTGACTGAATCTAATGCCAAGTCTGATCTCATGTCTCCTGCATTATTACATCAACATTCAAATAATTAATAAATTCCACGTTTTAGATATCTATTAAATATGTCATCTAATATATTCCCTACCTCTCATACATCTACTTCATTATCAATTTGGCCTCAGACATTGGAATGTAGAGTGACAACACGAGTTGAAGACATAGTCCTTTCACCTTCTTCTTACTTTGGATACTTCCTGCCACTCAGTTTTGGTGAGAATTATCTGTGTGAGATCTGTGCCTTTAGGTTTTATATGCTTGAAAAATTTATGAGGAGCTTGGATTTTAAGTTTACAAATATGGTTAGGTTGAGATGTTTCAGAATAAATGTTAGGTTATAAAATCTATGAAATCTCCATTCATTTATTTTCTGTGCATTTTTAGGGAGACTGGGCCATAACGCCCACTAGTTACAGTATAGTACTTTTACAGAGTAAAAAAAGATAACATTGAAAAAAAACTAAACTTCCATTAATACAAAATTTTAAAAAAATTTATTAAATTATTAAAAAAAACTTTATCACTCCTAGAGAATCTCCTGAACATGCTAAAAGAAAGAAACAACCTTTTATGTCTAAAACACATGCTGTGTCGCTTCATTTCATTTTTTTACAATCGTATGTGTTTTGTCTGTCATGTTTGGAAGGAAAGAAAATAACCCCCTGAATGATAGCCTAATAGTTGGAGATTGGGCCTAAACGACTGTCTTTTCTTAAAAGAGATTTTCAACTGCAATGTGTCCAAAAACATGCTGCATTTTCAACACATCACATTTATTGACTTTCTTTATCATTTCTTTTTAGACTGTTTGGCAGATTACTTTATTCTGCTTGCTTGCTTTAGCAGATTTATCCAAACTGCCCTGACTCCGACCTAGAAAAAATCGGGCCTTTGTCATTAAACAATATAAGTCTTGTTCCCTTTTTTCTCAGTTCAGTGAACAAGTATAATCAAGATGTATTTTCTTCAACATGATCCATTGTTCATTAGTTTAGAACTTTTAATGTACTTATATCATTTCTCTATCATGCATGTGCATTCCCAGCTGGGCAACAAGAAAATTGTGCATGGGAAAATTGCAGCGTTTTCTATGGATTTGATCTAGCACTAATGAAATCTTACATTCAAGTCATGGTTACATAACAAGCTCAGGCAGCATGTGGAAATTAGCAGGACTGGCTGGAAACAAGAAATCAGAACACAATCATCACAATTTGAGACATCACACTAAATGCTAAAGCTGGCTGCCTATTCGTCATCTAAAACATGATTCAGTATAAACATTTTCCAAGGCTTGCTTTGACACATTTGGATTGTCACTGCTATTGAATATGAGGCCATAATTGTCTAGAGTGAGATGGCATTGGCTCTGATAATTCAAAGGAACCTGGTATCTGTGGTGATATAACTGGGTTTGAAGTGTGTGTCAGTGTACCACCATGCTGTTTGGACTGAATGTGTGACTACATAAGGTTTCAAAGATGTTCTAAAACCAGTGAGTACTGTACTTTTTACAGATGTGTAAGCTGCACAAGCCCGAGGCACAAATACAACCCTATACAATCAAAGAAGCAGGCTTTTTGAAAGGGATACTGTGTAACTTTTGGCCACTAGGGGGAGCTCAACCTGTAACGTCGCACAGGCGGCACTGTTGGAAAATTAAACCCTTTCCATTCTGTTTAGGAATCGTGTCTGCAGACAACTTTGACCAGCTGACAGTGAAATAATTTGGATTCAGGAATTTTTCAAAGACCTTTTTACCATTGAACAATGGTAAGTGACTGAGTGCCTCTAGTATCAATTTGATCTCCTGGTGGTTATGACATTAGCCCTTAGCTTAGGGGATATTACAGAATATGAAAACCATAAAAAAAAGCAGACAGTTACTAATCGTTCTGTTACTCCTTTAATATTTACATGAATGATATAAAATGCATTTATTGCATGAAAACCTGCACTACTTACACAAAAATGTTTAGGGAGTCAGGCTAGCTTTGGTCTGTAGCCGATTAGCTTCTAGTAGCTCCATTGCAGCTCATCAGGAACTTCGGTCTACTGCTGTTGTTTTGAATAAACGCTACTGGAAAAGTAAATCAGCATAGGTCACATGATCCACTGGTACTGGTGTAGGATAATATTTGGGTCAAAAGTTACACGGTATCACTTTAACTATCCACTCCTCTACTATTCAGGACACAGTTCCCATTTTTTCCAAAAGGGATCTCAAATGTTGATTTATCTCTCCACAGAATTGAACTGAGAACATTTTTCTACTTTGCCTAAGACGATTTTCAATTAATATTTCTGGACCACGTTTACATTTGAATGCTTTTTGGATATGATAAAAACTACAAAATATTCAATGTACTAAGGTACATTGTGTTCGAATTACTGATACCTAGTGGTAAAGATGGGAAAATATATTACTTAGTATGGTAAGCACAGTGGCGAATAAACGGTGGCTGTCAATGGCCAAAATTCTTCTGGACATAAACATGTTTTTATCTGCGAATGTATCCAGTGGACTCAGGTGTAGCGATAAGTGCACTTTAACTAACTACTTCAAATTTACTGTTTTATTCTTTTTGCTTTTTTAAGGAATTAGCCTACTTCTCCCAAATAGTGCTCAAGCACCCATTTAATAGAGTTGGTACTGTAGTTTGAAAGCTCATGGGGTTCTCGCTTCACACACACAGTTAGTAGTCCATTTAGAGGCTCCATAATAAGAATGGCTGGGCAAATATGGCATCGGTCATGTACACTGTCTGTATTCATGGCAAGTAGGTAAAAATGGTTTATTCTAAAAGAATAGAAATGTAACAGTTGTTTAAGTAAAGTGATTAGATACCAGTAAATAATGATATATTGTATTTTTCTGTCGTTGCCCTTATTGAACTTACACACCTATACCCTACATCTGTGAACTGCATAGTGAACTGCCTTCACAGACAGGGATTTCTAGAAGTGTTGCTGAGCCCATGTAGTGATTTCCAATAGAGATGATGCCACCAGGGTTCGAAGATCACAAACATACATCCCAGCCCCTCTCATGATACTGACTTGGTGCCAATTAACATAATTGGTTGTCACAAGCTCTTAGAGTTATTTTTTTATTTAGTAGCCTTGGATTTTGCTGCCGATGTTGTTAGATACCATTAAATTCATAATGAGCAAATATTTTCCATGAACTGTCTCACTTCTGATATCTGATATGTCTTACCTGCATTAGAATACGGCCAAGAATTTTAATAACTTCCAAGTATAAATTCCTGTTGTGTTCCTCCCTATTAATATGTATATATAAACAGCAGAGTGTGTTCAGACATTGTTTTGAAATATTCCAATTAAAAAATAAGTATGTAGAGGAGATGCTGTTCAAAACAAGCACCGAAATCAAATCCAACAGAGATAACAGCAGCCGAATGCCAAGCAGTAGCACCTTACTGGCTTTTTAAAAGTCTCTGAGACCCAGCCAAATACTGTCACGGTTGCACAAACCACTGGCAATACCAGTGTAATTAACTTAAACACACAAGAGTATTGTGTTTGTTGCCAAAGGCAAAGGGGCTATCTTGTTGGCGGTTCGATTTTCAAATGCTCTCTGCTGTCTGATAAAAAAAAAGGAAAAAAAAAAAACTTGGGGGAGCTCCTGGAGCTAAAATGAGTCATTCTTGTTTTTGTGTCTGGCCTGTGACTAATTCAGCATGATAACAAGAGCCTGCCCATGAGATACTGATTAATGTGTAATGGCCGGCATAGGCATGTCACTTTATAGCAGGTTCACAGATAAGGTTAAAAATGACCAGTGTGTGATTTATTTTTTTTCCTTTTCCGTAGTGCTTTCCTTTGGCTGATAGATTTGTCATGGGGTTGGAAAATCATTTGCAGATGGCGGAGAGTGTCACATGATTCAACACTAATATCTGTGCCGTCAGAGAGCCACATATACAACCTGCCCTTTCAAAGAACACTTTTGGCAGTATAGCATGTAGTTGTTGTAAATTTTTGTGTCTGTAAACTAATTAAGAATGTACAACTGATATGAATGTGATAGCAAGAGAAGGCTACAATCCAATTAAAGCAAAATCCCATTAATAGTTTCTTTTGCTGATCAAGAATCCCCAATATTTCACAAGCGTTGTTAAGACACACTTAACAAATTTCTCACAGTTCTGTACAGTAATCCATGATAGATTTGAAAGTTGTGGGTCTTATTTCACCCACAGCTCTCTTCTCACAGTAATTGACTCCACCATGGAGTAAATGGGAAGAAAATGAAAAGATAAATTACTCTAATGGAAGGAAATGAAGTGTGAAAAGAGACATTCTTCCCAGTATTTTCTAGGATGCAGAGCATTGGTAAATTGAAATACAACAAGGATTCAGCTTCTGTGAAGGACAGGGGTGCCACAATTACAGAAGATGATGCAATTTGAATACCAGGCACTTGTAGAAGACCCATTTATTCAGTCCTTTTTGAGCAAGAGAAAAAAAAGAAATAAACAAAGTGGAAAAATGTTATATTTTATAAATGTTATATATTTTCCGAATTAAGATAGCTGAGATTTACAGAATTCAATGAGTTATGAAAATCCTAAGATACCAATTAAAATTCATTCAACCCTCATTATAGGATTGAGTCTGTTTAAAATTTATCCTATTTATCCCCCTTACATACTTCATAGTAAATTTCATGCAAATTGCAGTGCTGGGTGCTCTGTTTTTGTTCTGCTCCAGTTTAAAGGTCAGGGCTTGTAAGCACCATTAAGGCCCCGTTTGTCTAAAGCCTGTCTGAAGGACATTGCTCGATGAACCGGAACAAAGACAGGCCGTAATAAATGAAAGGGAAAAGTTATGGTTCCGCTCAATGAAGTCAAAGGGCAAATGAAGGATAAGAGTGGGCCAGTGTCTCATCTCAATATGCTGTTGTACCCCTGGCTCTGTGGACAAATTTCATGCATGGAAATTGGAGTTTCGCCACAGTCATGGTTGATTTTCAGACTGCATTTTGCTGTATGAGGAGGGAAATATCAGACTTATTGTTATTGTTTGTTCTGAAAGGTTTGTTCCACGGCTCGCCTTATTTAATCTTATTTCAGTTTCTTCCCCATTTAAAAAAAAAGAAGGAAATTATATATATGTAATTTCCACTCTCTTGCACCTGTCACACACACAAGGAAAATTAAATGATCAATTCATTAAGTTTCCTAATGGAATCATTTATCAGTTTCGCCCCATTATTTCTGTTAGTCTGTGCTTATCACTTTATGGAAACAAGTAGAATCTGCACATACTGCAGGAAAGGCAGAGTGAGCAGCAAGCAGGAACATGTTACCTGAAGTGTTTAAATGAATTCATCAGGGCAGAACTCCATTGAGAGCCCTATAAGGAGTCATGTAGAGTGATCTGAAGGCCTTGTATCTGAGCCTAGCGGAAACCGCTTATTGATTTGCTTTTCTAGTGGCTCTCTGTAATAATAAGGAAATAAAGCCCCTAGATATTAGGAGATTGATGTCAATCAGCAGCTTGCCTCAAGTGTGGCGTGTCCCATCTTATTAGCGCCCTCTCCATGCACTGAGTGTTCACTGATGACTCCGTAGATAGGCAGCCGAGGAGTGGAGGCTGCCGGTTGCCTTCTTGAGGAGCATTCCCTTGTGATTGCTCACTCTGTCATTTTAGTCAGTGTCGAATGAACAATTGTTATGGATCCTTTTAATATCAGGCCTAAGCACAAGCATGTACCTTTGCAGTTAATGTGACACACAAAGCGGGGTGGTTGGACACCTCTTATCGTGATTGGATTTAAAGGCTGTAGAACTGCAAATGTGCGTTTTTCATTTTAACTTTTCACTAAAGGAAAACTTGAATGGCCTACATAGCATAACTATAAAGACATTCTCCAGCACTACAAAGTCTGATATTTTCCTGCTACATTTTGCTAATTTATGGTGCTTATTCCGTCATAATTCTACTGTTTAATTTAACAGAATCTCTGAAATGGAATCAGTAGGGTCTAATATTCCTGTTAGATATAACCGCACACCACATAACATGTCAAAAGAAAATCCACCCAATTTCTGCCTGTCGTGTGGAAAATTATTAGATAGTCAAAACAGACCGAATCTACACCCTCAACCCCCACCCTTCCTTTACATTTTTCCACTCCTTTGGAAAATGATCATAATAAAAAATCTAAGCTTTTAGCAGATTGTTGAGATGACAGAAATGTGGTAACAATAGACAAATGTGAATGTCACAGCACGTGACCCCTGCGCCATATTGGAGGACCAAGAAATGCGGCAATGCCTAAATTCAGTTTAGACCATCATGTTTTCTACTGCATATATACCGTTGTTGTAGACGTTTTGAAAGCGGCTCGTTTTCCAAGAACTTTGTCAAAACTTGTCTGTTTTTAACAAAAATATGGCTGAGGCTACAGATTATGTTGAGAAGTTACCAGAAGCTTCGCGAAATCGGTATAAAGACAAACTGGGGCTGATCGGCGGGAATGTGCCCTACAACATTCCACTGGATCAATGACTATGTTTAGACTGCAGGCCCAAGTAACACGAATGTGACATGAAACTGGTTTGTGTTTAAGTCTGATTTAATATAATGTAAGTTTACACTACAGCTAGAATGCAGCTTGTATCAGGCTCCGTTGTTAACACTCACCGGCCCAAATGCAGCCAGAATGCGAATGGCATGCACAGTTCCAGTGAGTTACCGTCTGTCCCACTGAACTCGAAACCACCGCGCCTGCGCCTCCGCCTCCTCTCTGCCTGCTGAGCCCCATCAGGAATATCAGCGCAGCCACTTTAACGTTGTTCCAGTGTTAAATGCGCCAACTATCATGGGTTGTTGGTGTATTTATTTATTATTATTTATGTAAATATAAATCTTGTTTTGGCTGCGGACCCTCTTTCTGGCCGAACTGGATTTTTATTTTTTTGTTATTTGGATCAGATGGAAAGGGGTTCAAATGAGCAGCTCCTTGCAAGTTTATAAACGTAATTCATATTTACTGAGGTTAAAAACAGCCGCTAGAAGTTAAACATGAAGCAGACCGGCTACAGCTTCAGCACCGGGCTGCTGCTGCTCGTGGATCAGCTGCTGTGTAAAATCATTCCTGTAACAGAGATCTGAAAAGACGATGACTATGAGACCTACAGTACATTATTCCAGAGTTAAAAACAATAAAAATAGCCTAGCGACCCTTGTTTAGAAGACACTCATACCAGTGCCGCCAGAACTGAGACATGTAGCTTTGTAGCATATTATGTTTTTGCCAACGTTTGTTTGTTTGTCTGTCTGTCCTACAAGATAACTCAAAGTTACGTATGGAATTCAATGAAACTTTAAGGTTAGCTTGGGAATAATGCAAGGAAAAATTGATTAGATTTTGGTGAAGATCCGGATTATGGATTCTGGATCATTATTAAATGTTCGTTAACAGTCAATGGAGCTTGTTGGAGGTCTGCGCTCTCTGAGTGCTTTTCTAGTGCTTTTCTAGTCTAAAAATAGCCTACTTGTCTTTTATGTATTACGTTTATATCTTTAAGTTCTATAAAATGATTTGTCTACTTCAGGTCCTGCCTTGTTAGAACACCCAAATCCCACACAAAAGTTGACCATTGTGGCGTTTTCTGCTTCATCAAGTGTACACAGCTAACAGCAACACGGTAGGTTGGTCTTCCAGCTTGGCGGTTAAAAACGTATGTCATGTGACTTGTGACGTCATGTGGCATGGGTCTATTGTAAAACAGTTGAAAAAAGACTTATATTTGGCATTACATACCCAAATCAAGTGTATAGATGGCTTGATAGGTTTATTTCCACAAACCTTCAATGAAATGAATTATACTCACTGAAATTTGGTACCTGGCAAGTTAAAGAGTTAAAGGGGATCCATTAAGGGGCTACAATTATTGAAACATTTCTAAAGGTTTTTTGTGACCCTGTGGCTTTTCTAAGGGATGGGAAATTGTCTTCATAGCTCCATAAGACTGTTGTGAACCAATTACACACAGTACACATGACCTTGTATCGTACACAAACAGGCAACACTAAAATTAACTTCAGAAAACAAGGATGTTAGGACAAATAAGATTTAGGCATTTATAACCACTTTTATACCATTCCTTCCCTCTCAGGTCCACAAACGGTCCTCAGTGTGCTACACCGACTGCAGTGACAGAACCAATGTATTACAGTACATTTCGTGTGAGGCAGTAAATGGTATTTTATTGTCTTTGTGCCACTGCCCAGAGTACGATAGTGGTAATCTCATTCCATTATGGCAATTACCACTTTTAATTTATGAATTAGTTCTAATTAACCAGCTTCAGTGTCAAGTGATGTGATGCAGGCACGCATACCCCGAGAGTGTGTGACATGGATTCCACTTTTAGCTGTCGGGTCTACAGCACTCAATCAAGTCTAACAGAGCTGCAGAATAACAATGGCTTAAGTTACCATCTGCCATCTATTTATGATTTATTACACTCTTGCCACAAGTCCGGTCACAAATGATTTGGTGCAACCTGCCAGAGCGTCACAGGTGATGATAGTATGACACCAATTTCATGAACCTGACACAGTACATCAAAATCCTTTTGTTACAAAATCACTTTGGCCAAACTCGCTTATCACAGCACATCTGTACCTCATTGGAGACCTTCAAGCACAATAACTGTAAATCGACTTGCAGTAAGGTGTAGTTTTCAAATGGCAAATGGAAGCAATTATGGTGTTAAAGTACCGCTTTCAGAAAATGGATTTTGCTGTTGTCTTTCTAATATTATAATGTACTCACGCATATATACATAAATATGGAAGCATCTTTTCTTTTTATTGATGGAGGTGGTGTTTTTTTGACCTATTTTATTAAACAGTTAATGCAACTGATGATTGCTTATGTTATCTTATTCTTTTTTCAATTACAGGGAAATTATATAAGGACAAAAATGGATTTACATAGAAAAGTTTATTTTGGTTAATTGACAGATCAAACCTCAAAGTCATTAAAAAGACATAACAATAAAAAAAACAGCAGAAGTAAAATGAGCATACAAATATTCATCAAATGTCAGCAAAATTCATTTCTGCTTTTTAAAACTTCGACTATAAATGGCCAATTACAGTAAGCTTCAGAGATCAGAACAATATAGTAGCAGTACTTCTTTTTGTCTTTAATCACCAGTGAGGTCTCCCACCTCCACATATTGATCCTGTATTGATCTGTGTATGAGAAACTCTAGTTCAGCTCAGTCCTCCATCCTCACGCTGCAGTCGATATTCAGACTGAAGGACAGCAGCTGGATGGTCAAAATCTGCAGCACCCATGGAAACAGCAAGGGGGAGTCTGATAAAAGCAGTAGGCAGCGAAAAGTGTACAGTCTGACACAGCAATAACAATAATCCTAGAAGAGATCAAATAAAAGATATTTAAATATATACACAGTTTTGTTATACAGTAGCGTGGGCTTGAGATTTCTCTGTTCTTTTCTCCAATGAAACTGGAAAGGGGGGGTGCAGTCTTACACACTTCAATCATTTATACAGACCTCTCGTTAAACTCTTTATTCTCTCTGGTAGAGAGACATGCCAAATATCCTTAGTTTGCCTTTATAATGCTGTTTGGCTGCTCTTGTTGTGACAGAATAAGGCTACAAGGAAATGTTTCTACCACTTCTTAGAACATCAAAAAGTCTTTGAATTGCTTCTGCCGCCAAGAAAGATGAATGTGATGTTGTTGCGTCTGTCAGGATGAAAATGTAAAACCATGTGTCAGTTCTGTCAGCATGGAACGGGCTGCGTAACAAAATTGTTTACTCTTCCTCTTGAATAGCCCGATCAAACTTTTATTAGCATGCTGGATGGTGCTAAAATGGCTGCATCAGCAAAACGGCGCAGGGGCTTACAATTACTTTCAAAGTTTTATGAGCAAAACAGAACTTCCCTATGGCTGCATTAATTCTCACATTTATTTGGACGCCACTTCTTATTTATGACCTAAATGTTCATGTTACAGGGATGGCTACTGAATCAATAATGTTTTACAAGGTGAAAATGGAGTAGCTGGGCACCATGACTGACGGCTGGCCAGTCAATGTAGTTTGAATTTCAGTACAATGTATCTGAGACTTAATTAGGAATAGCTCTAAGATAAGCTAACAAGTTGTAAAATATTCTGGCTTAAGCATTTAAAAGTACAGATTAAAGAAAGAAGGGGTAAATGACTGCACAAACATTTACGAGGAATGGCCAAGTGCATTTATTGAGAAACACACCTGAGATGCTCCAGATGTGCTCCCTCAATCAATCCTCATTACTGTTTCACCATTCAAATTACCTTTCACATAACATTTCTAATTACATCAGTCTGATGTCCAATAGGGAGTGTTGTTATAGAAACATTCGCATTGGGATATCTCACTCATTTACTGCCTGTGTCAACAACATCCTTTCATCTATAAAGTCTGCTGGCAGCAATTCTGCCTCATTAAGACAAACCATCACCCCAAATGCAAGCTAATTAAGCTGTCAAAGTAGACAGCAATGTTTCATGTAGACATTAATTAATGGGCACATGAAAGGATTTTATCAAATCCCTCATTGTTTTCACTATTAATCTTTATCTGTTTTGTACTCAATATTTATTCTAAACATTTTGTTTTACATCTGTATTGTTGCATTGAGGCAAGTATTACAGTGTGTTGAATGAATTGGGAAAACATGTTCTCCTTGAATGGTACTGAAAAAGAATTGTAAAAAACAAAATGTAAATGCTGTGAAAACACACATTAACCGTTCTACTCTCACTGTTATTTAAAGGGATTTCATTGTACAAGGACAAGAAAGGTGCTGCAAAGATACATTGACAATACCCTCCAATTATTTAAGATCATTTTGAAAAGAAGTTAAACTAAATGCTGTTCACAGAATATTTTTTTCATTTTATTTCATTTCATTGAACACATTTTACGTGTCAAAGTCAAAATTGCTTTGCCAAGTGAATATGGGCTCCACTATGACCATTCATGACCATAATACACAAAGACAGGGAGGGACAGCACATTCTGATCAGGCTCTGATCACCATACTGTATGGTATGCTTCAAAAATATCAACTGTTTATCTGCTTCTTATAACTGGCAAGTGCCATGGTAATGGTAACATAACTTGGCTACAAAAAGGAGCTTTCCTCACCACTCTTGCAGGATGTGAAGTTTCTTAGTCATAATGAAGTCTTATAAGGAAAAAAGCAACATGAGTTTGTTGGAAAAAGCCAGTTGCAAAAATAAGTTGTTACATCAATCGAAAATGTGACAGTCGTGGCAACAAAATATTCACAGTGAAAACAATATTAATGGTTAGGAACCATTGCTCCTTCTTCTCTCCATTATCTGACACTGATTGATTAAATAAATAACCAAAAGTTGTACATAACATGACATAACGCCATTCAAAATGACATTATGTGCACAATAAACATCATTTATGGCAATAAGAGCCATTTTAAAATCACCCTCAAGACCACATTTATAAACTGATCAACAACAACAAATTAAGCTTCAGTAACTCCATTAATCATTACGCATGATGGTGGCTTGTCTGGAATTGTTATTTTTAAGGTTCATTGAACTAAAACATTTTTTATTAATAAAGCCATATTGTCTTCTTTCTTCTTTACTGTCAGGTCTAAGGGAAAGCAATGGCATCAGTAAAAGAACACTGGACTTGGACAGGGACCTCTTCACACACCTTTCAACACAAGACACAGAAAGTGAAGTCCATTCAGTTACAACAGCCTCACCAATGAATATCCCCAATCATCAGCCGGTCTTCAAGGGCCTGCTGCTTCACGAACACCTCTTGACAAGGGACTTCCAGGGGGACCAGCATTTTTTTAGGAAAGACGGCTCCTTAGCTGCATATCCCACCATGCCAGGCTCTGTGTCAGCTCCAAATGCCGGAGATGCTGTCACTCAAATTGTGCCACACAAGGATGCCCCGGCCTTCTCAGATGTTGCCTCTACTTCCACAGCAGCTGCCACTTCCCCACTGACCACATATTCCCCCACAACGCCGGTGCCACCCATATCTTTCCCCCAGAGGAAGCCAACCAAGGAGAAAGTCAAAGAGGGAGACAAGATGGAGCCAACAACAGATTCTATCACTACACAGATGACACCATTTATTAAAGGCTCAGACAGTGAAAACAGTCCAGTGGCTTTTTTGTCTACACAAGGAAGGGATTTTCCCATGGAGTACACCCATGCACCCATGTCAACGATGATGGAGAAAGGACAGGCGAGGGAAGCAACACAAAAAGACAAAAGCAGCCCACATCACCTACTCCCTAAGCAAACTTCACCCACTCAAGAAGAAGGTGTCACCACGACATCCACAACTGTGATCACAACTACCACCATCACCACCATGCAAACATCAGGTAAGCATTTTTTCTTTTTCACTTTTGAAGTCACAGCACTGAGCAGGACATCTGAATAACTAACTTCTGATAAATTCCTCTACAAATCAGAACAGGGAGTCTTTTCTCTAACAGCATATGCTAGGAGTCTCTTTACAATTAAAAAAAATACTATAAAGGCAATTGAAGAGTTTTTTTTAATCAGATTTGCCCATGTACTGTACTCAGTGGTTATTAAAGTTTGCACATTTCATTTGTGTATTTCTGCATGGTATTTCTGTATGTTCATGAAAACATGTTCTGAAATTAAGCGTTTCCAGACTGGTGGATTGAAAGAACTGGCCCAATTCACTGGTCAACTCATTCACCAGATAACACTACCCTGAAATTCTTTCTACGTGGTTATGTTAAAAATATTGTGTATCAAATGAAGACAATGACATGAACTAAAAGATAGCACCATGAGGCTATGCTACAGCCAATATGGCAAGAAACTGAGTATTCTCTTGATGTGCTTTGTGCAACTAATAGTGCACATATTGCATAGTGGTGTATTAAATGAAACAAAAAAATCAATAACTGCTCCTGATTTTATAATAATTTACACAGATTTGTCCATTCATTTGCTTTTGTAATGAGTATGGTAAACTATAAAGAGACTTTATAGACACCCTGTACATCCCAGGGGAAAGGAAAATTAAGCGTCAGGTCAGCATCACCTCCACTCATTCCACATTCTGCACACAGCTACTCGTCCTGCTAGTAGGGATAACCGAGTTGCTCATGTGTCAAAAACAATCAGATTTTTTCCTCATGTGTCCTACCTGTCCTTTCCACTGGTCGCGAAGGGCTGAAGGCCCAGATAGGCGGTATCAAAGATGATATCTGCAGAGATAGTTGCAGGGTTGCGGGGGCACAGAGACACAGGTGGGCTGTCAGAAAGATCAGTGGTCTGGGAAAAAGGGAATCACTTTTCTTTCTACTGTCTCCCACAGAGCCATGCAGCATGAATTTCACTGACCCTGAGGGGAACATCGAAATCTTACAGCAACTTGACTCTGGTGTGGAGTGCAACTACTTGATTACTGTCTATCTGGGATATGGCATCGAGGTTCAGGTCAGTGTTAAAGCCTCACACTGTTAGTTATGTGAAATGTATTTTTTTGATTTACTTTTTCATGTCTAAGTTCAAAAATGAACTTTTAGGGAGGGATGGAGGTAAGTGCATGGGTGGACGGGAGGGAGGCATATGTGGTGGGGTGGAGGGAGTGTGGGATCCTGGTTCCCGAGTGCACGGCTATGGCACTGGAGTGGGGACTGGCCCCCGCTGGGTGGCAATCTGGTCCTTCTGGCTGTTATGTCTTTGTGGGTTGAGGGGTGCCTTCAGGCTCATGGAGCCCTGGGGTGGGCACTCTGTCCACCCACCCTGGGGCCCATGGCTTTTCTATGAGCCCTCTCCACTCTGTATTTTCTTCATGCGTACACTGTCACTAATAGATACTTTCAGGCTGTTTTCTTTCTTTACATGTGTTTCTGGTACTCTGGTTTTAGTTGAGATTTGTGGTTCCTTTCAGCTCCTTCATGTCTCATTGGTGCACCTGACGGTTGTTGTCTTTGTTTTTGCACAGGTGTAACAGTTTGCCTAGAGTCTGTGGTTGGATTGCATTGTCATCTGTCTGGTGTACCTTTTTTTCTATTCTTCCTTTTCTTTTCTGTTCTCTTTCCAGTCAGGCCCAGAAATATTATGTAAATGGAGTAATAACCTATTCAAAAATGTAAATAAAAAAAAATTCAGACTATCAAGAGGAGCTTTCATACTCATAAAGCTCCTCTTCCCAAAGCAAATTTGCTCGGCACAACCCAGCAATCAGTTTTCCAAACTGATATCTACTTTTGTCTCCACCAGTCCATATGTTGTCATGTGAAATCTCTGCTGTTTTCTATAGTTTATTACTAACTTGTTTTGCTATCTGATGTTTGGCAGGTAAGGAACTGCGGTTTATCAGACCCTCTTAAAACAAACTTTTTTGGGAAATGCGTCTGGCAGAGGGTTGAGAGATAGACAAAAAAATGAAAAGATAAACATAAGAATAAACCTGCAAGCTATTAAACCTATAATGTTATCAGCAGGCTATAAAGCTCAGTAAAGCTGAAAGTGCATAACTTAGCCACAGAGACACCCAAAAAAAGCATGACTCTTGTTCAAAAATATTAATGACAACAACTTTACCTTGAACTCTGTTGTTTTCTGCTTTATAAAGCACCTAACAAATTAACATAATGTTATAACAAAATATTTTTCCACAAAGTGAGCGGCTCTGTTATATTATTTTGGTTTAGTTTCGACTAGAGTAGCGTCTGCTGGTGTTTGTGTGGGTTGATAGAGATAGACAGGCAGTGAATTACTTGGATGAGTGGGTGGATGAGGGCGCAATAGATGGGGTCTGTCTCAGGTTGAATGTTTGCTTGGTAAGTTTCTTTACAAAAGGTTATAAAAATTAACTGTCAGTGCGGAGCGCATTTCCCAGCATTTGCAATTCCTCAAACGCCTCATTTACCGCTGGAGACTTTAAAATGTGTGAGCTTTGTCTTGCTGCCTCTGGAGGGCCAAGATAAGTCTTGACAGAGTATATGTTTGAGAGTGTGCTTTTCTCCAAAGGCTTCCTCCGGGTAACTTAAGTAAATCTTGAACCACTTATAAGCAGACACACACTTACCTGCATGCACTCCTCTTACATCGTCACATTTGTTTGATGTATCAGTTCTTCGCTCTCACAGCTTCTCCAGTGCATTCGGTAAAAAGTTTCTTTGGTGACTTTAAAACTTGGTATCATGCTGGGTGAAGAACTAGAGGGAAATCATCTGTTTCAGTACTACCATGTGAACAGATGGAGGGCACTGTCGCTTCCTCCCACAGTTAATTTATCTGATGGCAAACAATAAAGACTGAGGAGTCAAGGTCACTGTTCCATGACACATACACTGTCGGAAGATGATGGAGGCAGGAATTTAAATCAACCATGTGTCATACCTTCTCACCAGCAGGGAGGGTTTTCTTGCTGAAAGCAATCCAGTGTCACAGTTTTAATAACATAAATATCACCTCTAAACAGACAAAGAGTTTCAGTGTGCTCACACAATGTTATCTAAGTTGAATAATATCTTACTGGATTATCTGACTTTTTTGCACTCAAGATTAAAAGTTACCTTCTCCCTTGAGTCCTGTTAGGAGGACAAAAATACCTATTTGTGCCTTTAGGGGTGTTAAGGCTTGTAAGTGGAATAGTACCCTCAAAGGTACTGCTACTGTACCCTCAACAACAAGTATGTATTTCTGCTTTTGCAGTTTGTAGCTTATGAAGACCAGCATTATATCCCTGGTATACGTCTTGTACCCTAATTTACAAGTAGAAGATGTTTTGCATCATAGACCAGAAGGAAGATAATGCATATTGTCAATCACACACACTTTCATATTCCAATGAACAATGAACAGAGGCAAGGTGGGACTTAGTGTCTTGCCCAAGGAATCTTTGATATGTCAGGCATGGGGAAGCCTGCGCTCAAACCACACATTTGTGACTGGCCTCTTCCTCCTGAGGTACTGTAGGTACAGCCTGGGTGACAATAAAACTTAGGGTAATTCAAAAACAAGTTTAAATTGTAGTTAAGCATATTTTAAATCAGTAAATTAAAATGTAAAAATTTAATTAAAAAATGCACATATATGAATTTATGTATAAATGTATTTCCATTGCTCAAGTGTAAGCTTCTCCCTTATTGACCAAGGCATGCAAATAACAGCGTTGTGAGCAAAATATTTAAGTACTCAGATGACTTTTGTGCAGTTACAGTACTAGTAGGATTGCATTACACTTGTGTGTATTGTATTTTTGTAATTTTATACGCTGTTTCATACTCTGTTTTAAATTAGTGTTTCTTGTGTGATCTTCGCCCTCTGGCCCAGGTCGTCATTGTAAATGAGAATTTGTTCAA
Source organism: Craterocephalus amniculus (assembly GCA_036024015.1). Taxonomy (NCBI): domain Eukaryota; kingdom Metazoa; phylum Chordata; class Actinopteri; order Atheriniformes; family Atherinidae; genus Craterocephalus; species Craterocephalus amniculus. The sequence continues at coordinate 28,784 of JAVQJG010097775.1, forward strand.
AATTGACTCACCTGGTTAAATAAAGGTTAATAATTAATAATTTACAAACTAAAAAATCCTTTGCCTGTTACTCTCTCAAATAAGCATTCCTCTCTAACTGACATTTCACCATTTCAGTTTGTGTAGCTGGCCTGAACCTATAGCCCAAAACAATAAAGGTTAGCCTTTAGTTAAAGCTGCATCCCTAATGAGCATGTTGCTGGTTATGCAGTGAGGAATATGCTGTTAACAACTGGAGAGTTGCTGTCTTTCCATTAGATCATTAAAAAAACACACACACAACTCAGCTTATAGCTGTATGCACTGTATTCATGCACTGTATTCATTTATGTTTATTTATGAAGGAAATAATTTATGAATGTAATAATTAATAAAACACTTGAAAGGGAATATTGAAGCCGAAAATCTGGTACAGAGATAAATATTATGACTTCTAAAACAATATAACTTATAAAGACTAGCACAGACTGCAAAAGAGTGGAGGTAAGTAGTACTCTGAGTTACTTTTATACAGAAAGTAATATGATTACCAAGCCGGCTATTTTTAAATGGCTGTAATTTTAATCGAATTAATTACCCTGGTAAAAAAAAAAAAAAAAAAAGAGAAAAAGATCACACCTGTTTAACTGGTGTGCTTGGCTGCCAAGATTCCAGGTCCTGCTTAGCCTGGTCCAGCTCACTAAATTCCACAAGCTCCATATAGAAGTCACGTTAGCCAAGCTAGGTCCTACTACAGCTGATGATGAAATGGTCAGAGAATACTTCAGTGAAACAAGGGCAGAAATTGATTTATATAGTTTTTTTCTGCAGCACGTTATGTAAATAACTTGACCCTAACCAAATAGATTTTGCCTGGTGTATTGGTTAGCACTGCGGCCTGAGAAGGCTGCGGGTTCGAGTCCCAAGTTGGTCAGGAGCCAGAGGGGGCGTCTGATTCCGGCTGAGGAGGGGTTTGACACTGTGGCCTTCCTGTGTGGAGTTTGCATGTTCTCCCAGTGTATGCGTGGGTTCTCACCGGGTACTCAGGCTTCCTCCCACTGTCCAAAGACATGCATGTGAGGTTAATTGGGCACTCTAAATTCTCCCTAGGAGTGAGTGTGTGTGTGAGTGGTTGTCTGTCACTCCATGTTGGCCCTGCGACAGACTGGCGACCTGTCCAGTGTGTACCCCGCCTCTCGCCCGTTGACGGCTGGGATGGGCTCCATCCGCGACCAAGTTGGATTAAGCGGTTCAGAAAATG
>JAVQJG010097781.1:0-15875 GCA_036024015.1 Craterocephalus amniculus
CTGTACAACTGTATGCGTGAAAGTTATATTTTCATTGTTTACAGTGGCAGGGCCTGCCAGCTTGTTTTACAAGTTTGTTTCACAACTTAAAATATCTGCTTTTTGAATTTAGGTCAACTTCCTGAATGGATGATTGAAATAAAAGCATGTTTTCCCATGAAATCTAATATTTGTGATCTGTTTTAAAGACAAAGACAGGAAGATTAAAGAAAATCGATTAAAATCGAAAATCGGATTTGGTTTTAAAACATCTGAGATTGAATTTTTTGGCCATATCGCCCAGCCCTAGCTGAAATGTTTGTTTACTCTATTGTTTTCAGTTGTTTTATTTGTACCCTGCAGGGGTAAAAGATAATCAATGTGGAGAGTGGGTCGCATTTAGGGAAATAACAGGGAAAAAGGTAAAAAGTAAAAAACAAATTCAGCATGTACAGCATGTGCTGCAGCCTGTAGGCGCTTTCTAATGGCATCACAATGACCCCGTTTACATGAGACTTTTAGTTGCCTTTTAATTTGGAATAAAAATTTAATCTGTTTCAAAGAGATGAAAAAATGACCCTGTAAATATTTAAGATTTGAATTTAATAGAGTTGAATAAATGTGTTTTCCATGTAAACCAGAGTGAAAAATACTTGGATTTGGAATGATTTCATGAGCTGGTTTTGGTGTCAGATTATTGAATCTTAACTCTCTGCAGTTTTAGATGCTGCTGGCCCACAGAGCACAATGTGATAGATGGGAAGTCAATCAGACTTTACTTTAAAGCACCACAGCCTTTTTATGTACTCAGTGAAACCATAGTATCTGGTCAAGGCTCATGTTAAACTTGAGTCAGTACATCCATATATGTTTTTAACCTAAACACACAAAGAACCAGCATCAATTGAAATCCCCTAAGGGTTTGTCACTGCATGAAAACACAAAATAATACGTAAACACGTGAGAAAGAGGACTTCATCCCACAAATTTAATTTTTTCAGGAATGTCACCCACACATAATCTCTTGTGCCAACATGGCCGTGTTGAATGACGAAATTACAAATAATGACTCAGGTCATGATAAAACTTATCAGATGCAGAAAATGCGTCAAGGCTAACTGATAATCTGGTCTCATCTGTTGAGTCTGAGTATCTTTTCGCTACATGGCCACATTGTTGCAAAAAGTGTTCTGGAGAAACAATGACAGATGAAACCAGACTGTGTGTGATGTGTCAACTTAGCCATTTCCTTTAGGTCTTAGCTGCCACAAACCTTCTAATGCATTTAAAAACAGTGTCTTAGAAAGGCACAATGGGTCATCATTGAGATTGGCTTCTTGGCTGTTTTAAATTAGGTTGTAAAATTGACTTTCATAAATAATTATAATTAAGATTATGATGATTATAATTATCTTCAGTTGCTTAAATTATGGTTTGATTTTTATTTTCCCTGAGAAACAAAGCTCTGTGTTAAAGATTACACCATTTTCTGTCAGGTTTTACATTTATTGATAAAATATTAAAAACACAGTTAGTGTCATTAATTACCAAAACACCCAGAACAGATTAAACAGCAGGATTGTTGGAGTGAAAAATACATTTGTATAATTGTTCAACTTTGAGTGGTATGAAGTGAATTTCAGTATTTTCTATTATTGTCATAGGTGAATTTTATTTTGAACAAATGAAAAGGAAATGGGTAAAACAAATAAAATAAAAAGAAAGTTACTGTCAGATGTACATACAGCAATCCCAACATGATAAGAGGGGCCCCTTCAATGCCACACTTTATGCATGGTAACTAATGTTTGTAAAGTAATGAAATGTTTCTCTAATATTCTTTATTCGTCTAAAGGCGTGATGCATTTCAATTCAATTCAATTCAATTCAATTCAACTTATTTCAATTTAAATGAAAATTTAAATATGCAAGATGATAACCAGAACTAATTTGCAATGCCAGCTCTTTGGTAGGACAATCACAGCCACATACACAACAATATAAAATGCAACAAAATGAAATACAACATTAGCCACACAATGGGAAGGGAAATAAAAAAATGTCACTGATGTCAGACCAAAAAATGGCCAGGATGTTGATTAAAAAGTGCATTACATAATTTCATGAAGTGCATTTATGAGATTGCACAAAGCCCTAATGGTGTTTTACCATGTGAAATACTATGCAGATTTTTGAAAAAAGTTTAACTAATTTGTGAATCATATTGTGGTGGTGAATCCTGGAAAAAATGATCAGGGTATTCAAGAATAAAACTGTACTTGATGTTGCTGCTTTCATAAAAGTTAATGTACTGTAATTGCTTGGTAAACATCTGAATGCAACGAACAAGCTTTTAAATATCATGTCATGTATTTAAAGTGCCAAAGGGATGTACCAGAAATTCAAGCTCTTAATATGTACATGTTAAATCAAATGGCTGACATGAACAATGAAAACATTTTAGCAAACAGCTAGTGTGATGGACATCTTTTGCAAAGCTAAAATATGCTGAAATTCTAACACATCACAGTTTTTAACTGGAACACACTTGGATTAAATATTTTTTTAAAAAAAGAATACATTTTGTTTGCATTTCAAAGAAAAAAAACACTCAAATATAGTAATTTCTTTATTAGCAGAATTCCTTTTTACAGTATTGCCACCACATGCAGGATATATATACAAATCTGTTACAGCAATATCTTTTATAAAAAGTTTATGACTCAACCTGGAAGCATGTACTTTTGCAGCGACGTAATTAAAACACCCACCTTTCTTTACCTCTTGGAAAAACAATTACGAAGCTTTGAGGTTACTTAATACCATATGACAGATTCACCGCTACTCAATTATAACGGATCATTAATATTTCTTACATGGCCCTCATTATTCATAGATTACACAAGTTTAAAAAAAAAACACGGTAGACTGAAAGAAAGGACTTCTCCTTTCAAACTGTCCCTTAGGACATATGGGGTGTTAGTACAAAATGTTTGAAAAATATCAGAACATCGTTGTGAAAGAAGGAAAATAAAAGCAGTAAAGTGAGACTTTTCCAGAGAGATGAGAAAAAAGCCTCTGATCAGCATGACTCCATCTGCTAACACTCGTCGTGGCTGAGCTTCCTGGACTAAGAGGCCCCCCGTGTTCGGCCTGCACTTTAGAGTTATGTGACTGCTTGATGAGTAGTTATGTCAAGTCAGAAAGTCCTTGGCTTGAGGCCTTGGGCACCACTAGAAGACTATCAGAGTGCAGACTCATTAGAAATCCCTCATTCTCTCTCCAGCGTGTAAATGGCCCCGCGGCCTCCATCTGACCAAGCCCCGAGGAAGGATCACCTCCGTCGGGCTGAAATTGGATCGCGGGGATAGCGGGGAGCTCTGGGAGCAGCAGGGGGAGAGGAAAAATAGGAGTTATGTGCTCCTATTTATTGACTTGGCTGCGGACAACACTAAACTGTTTCAAGTTTTGAATGTTTTCTCCCATAAGCATTGCAGGCATTAGAAAAATGACAGGCGGCCTTCAAAAAAGACACAATGGTGATTCAGAGAAGAACTTAGCTGGAAATGAAACTTTCTACAGAGAAGTTTCTTCTCCTCTTTTTGTGCTATATAATCCAACATATTATGGTATCCCTCTTAGAAAGACTATCCACGCAGCTAGCATAATGTCTTTTAAGCAATTTGAGTTATTTCAACTTGGACAGCCTGTTATCCTAATAATGACAGTGACTACATACAGTAGATATGAAATTGAAGGATTCAAGATGTCTTTGTTCCAATAGGCACTCCTGTTGAGGCAGATGGACCCACTTCCCCGGGGAGTCTAGTTTTCTAGAGCTCCTTTACTCTCCATTGTTGCTGGCCACATCTCAAATACAAATAGGGAATTAAGTGGAGGTGAAGATTTAGTTTGATCCTTTTATTTCTTTAGCTGCTGAACTTTTTCCTGAAATAGATGTTTATAAATGCTATTGCACTGATACAGTTGGACTTGAGTTGGAATAAATTAAATTAGATTAAATTAAGGTAATCTATTTAACTTTGAATTTTTGGGATTTAAGGAGAATTGAATTTGTATGTCATACTAAATTTGTAGGTCACCATTTGTTTTTATGTTAAAGCCTATCTGGGTTGTGAAGCCAGCTTTGGTGCTTTAGCCTCAGTTTCTTAACATGAGTTGTATGACAGATTTTTGCAATTTGAACCCAAACACAACTCAAGTGAAGACAAAACTTACACCAAAAAATATACATTGAAATGAAGATAAGATAGTTTGACGATGAAAAGTGTTGATAGGCAACTTTTAGGCATAGCATTTCAGTTTCAGCAGGATGTTTTGCATGCTTCCTTTTTCAGTCTCTTTTACAGATAGAGTCACCCCTGCAGACTTTGCTTGTTATCTTGAGGTGTTTGGACTTGTTGTGGGAAAACATTGAGAGATTCTAGCATGAAGAGCCTGTGAGCTCATTCAGCTGACTAAATCCAGTTTATCATGTGCGTCAGTAAAGAAGTGGGGAGCTCACCTCTCTTTACAAGGCTGTTTTTCTTTGTTTTTCTTTCAAAGTTAGGAAGCTGTGAAGGATCACATTAGCTATTTCGCCATTCAGCTGGAAACTATTACCAAAAGCAGGACAATGTGGAATTGTACATTATATTTTCTTACTGCTGGCTTGGAAAAGCTGGAAAATCATTGAAACTAAAACTGGCGAGTTCACCCCCCCCTCTTGTATCGTTGACCCAGAATGTGTGGTGCTCGTAAAGTTAGCAGCTTATTTCAGTAAGGCAAATTAAAGCGAATTCAGGTTTATAGGTCTTATTAGGCAGGGTTCTTTTTGAATACTTAAAAAAAATCATGACCTTGAGGGCACCACATGTGACAAATTAGCTTTTAACAAGAATGCTAATGTTAGCTTTCTCTGATGTTCACTCACCATTAAACTCCAAACCGTCCTACCTAATTCCAAAATATAGTTTAATCAAAAGCATACTTAAGTAACTAGCTAAAAATGGATGCAATTTCATAACTACTTACATTAGTGAACAAATTTAAGGTGACAGGGGTTGGCACACCGTTTAAACACAGTCCGTAGTTAGCTACTGTTACAAAGCAGCTAAAGTACTGCAGTTAATCAACCAACAAATTGCCCAAAAAATTCAGATTACCCTCAGTTTGTTTTATTATTTCAATAAAAATGGTCATGGTTTGATTGAACAGCTTTTGGATGAGGCCACACAGTTTGGAAGGTTTAGTGTGAGGTCTTCACAGGTCCTCTAGCTTGTCTCAGTCTGTCAACATCATAGGCTACTAGTGTTTTGTCAGGACTCCTTAATTAACAATAGGGGAAACCTGTAGCCTGAGTTTTCAGTGTGGAGAGTATAAATAATGAAGTGGTGTATTCCTGCATTATTACTGAATGTGTCAGGTTAATGTGAAGTGATGTTTTTAAAATCAAAACATGGCTTTCTGCTTAACTTAACATCTTGAGTGTCATGGAGTGGAGCTGAAGGAGGACCAAATCGTAGAGTTCACAGACAGATTGTAAGAAAGGGCTTTATTTTCTGTCCAACAAAATGTGCTGCATGTAACAGTGGAGTTGGAAGCATGGAACAAAATACATAAGAGAATAATCTCAACAGAATTAAACAGGGAAAAAAACTAACTACAATAGAAAAATAGAACAAAATGCACATCATAAAATACAGAGAGCAAAAAACAGACTGCAGAAACTCAACCGAGAAATTAGGCCATTCTTACCCACTTTTTTCAGTGCAGGGCCACTGAAGCCTATCCCAGCAGCTTGGCAGGACACAGTGTACAATCTCTGGTCAGGTCACCAAAACCAAACCAGCAAAACTGAAACACTGAAGAGAAAAATCTATACATCAAAGCAGGTCAAACTTTAAAACACTCGACCAAGACATGATTAAGGAACCTTGATTAAATTCAACAGAACTAAACAAATCCCACAGACCATGACAAGATTATCTGAAATACCAAACAAAGCAAGAACTAACTGGATAAGAGCTATAACAAAAAGACTAATGAAACCTATCTTAATCCATTGGTAAGAGACATCCCGTGGGTGGGACATGAGAAATGAATATGTATTTTATTCAGTTTCCCCTGCAAATACCCACGCGTGTTATACACCATTAAGACGCGAAGACTCTTGAGATTTGATTTCTATTCCAGGCTAAAATAATAACTGTGGATTCAGTGAACACTTAGTTCAACCAGTTGCAAATGCAATTAATCTTTGAAGTAATACTGTATGTAGCACATAATACGGTAGCAAAAATGGTCCTGTTACATCAGCATGGGTCCAGTCCAAGTAGTCCAGAAAGATCCGCCAGTACTTTATTCATAAAAACTCGAGTTGATACTTAATCATAAAACTACAAATCAAAATTCCAAAAAATCTTGATCTAGTTTGTAAAACTACTCAAGATACTTTACTTCTTATCCAATCATTTGTTTTCCTTATTTTTACCATGTGTTTGTTTTTTTTTATTTAATTTGTATTTTTTCCCTAAACCAGGGGTACGCAACCTGCAGCTCTGGAGCCACAAGTGGCTCTTTGGACCTTCTGCAAAAATGAAGAACCAACTTAAGATCTTAAATATATTGTGATAAATGCTAAATAAAGTTTTAACATTTTTTTCATGAAATAGTCACAATGAATATATATATATATATATATATATATACTGTAACAGGAGTTTGAACCTTAATCTTATGGGTAGAGAGGGCATCTGCTTCCTGAACCCAAAGTTGGAGCTGGTTTCATAAGACAGCGGTCTGATAACTTAACCTTTAGCTCCCATTCTACTTAAAACTCTAGAAACCAAGTATACCCGCAGTCTGAGATCTGTGCTCTGTCTGAGATGTCATGGTTCACAGTCCTGCACAAAAAGACAACAGCAGTTAGTCTCTCACCGTGAAACAAGGAACCTTGTTGCCATGGCAGTATAGTTACATTGCTAAAGGAAGTAATTGTTGTTTTCTCACCTCTCATACTACTCTTACACCAGATTATATGTGTGAAGTGTTGGGCTCCCAAGCATAAATTGTTCTATTTCAGACAATCATATAAAAGTACATACCGCTTTTGCATTTAGCATTATATCCTGCAACAACACACACTATAGTGAAGCCATTTCATAAAGGAAGAAGTGAAAATGCTCCAAACTGAATCTGAGAACGAGCTACGTGATGCAGAAAGAGACTTTGTGTTGTTTAGGAAAGGAAGCTACGTGTCAGCGACGGTAGCTGAAGGCAGCCATGTGCTTTGTGTTTTGCAAGCTGTTTCTAATGGACTTCCAAAACCAACAGGTACATGTGACTTGTGAGCGTGCGGCAAAAAAGCAGCAGCAGCACAGACACAAGAGGCTTCTGACGGTGGAAAACGCAGCATATCTTTCAGACCTTTCCAGCAGTAATAATGCGTTGAGGGAAAAAGTATTAAACATCCTGCCTTCACACTGACTTGTACTCTTTATTCAGTGAAGAGACACAGTGTGAGTAATGCAGCGTTTGGCCTTGCACTACTTAAAAGAGGGGGCTGTATTTTGTGCTGTACAGTATATGTGATTTTTTTTTTCCTACATGTGGGCTGCAGTCCGAGCTATGAAAAGGACGAAAAAAGATTTTATTTTTTATTTTGGCTAAAGCAAAGACTCCTGAATGCTACATAAAGGATGTATGGACAGTCTGCAGAGAGGAGGCAGCGTTAGGGAAAACAAAGAAAGAGAGATAAAAGAGGGATCAAATGGTGTTTGTTATAAAACTTTAAAAAAAGCAACCTAGTGATTGACCATGTTGAGATGTAAGCAGGTCGGTTGAGGGCAGGGTGAGTCTGCACCACAATCGCATGCAGCAGTTCTGTTTTTCTACAGAATTATAACCCGCGATGTCACATCTTGCTTTTTCTCACCATCCTTTCCCGCATTTTCTTCTCTCTTCTGCATTATTCAGCCTGCATATGACGCATACCTGCTAACAGAATGTAGCAAGAATAGCAGCATATATAAATCAGAGTCGATCTAAGACAACATGGCTGCAGACAGTTGTGTTGAAATTCCTCATCAGGAGCATTATTCTGATTATTTTTTATGATTTTACTTTAGCCATCCAGGGTCCAATTGGAGCGCTGTTTGCTGCTGCATGCTGATGTGTTTCCTGCAGATGTGGAAAATAATGATCTGGAATCATATTGTGGCATGTGGAGTGCTGCTGTAAATTTTACTTGAAAGTGGAGTTTTGTTTGATGCTGATGGAGCATCTATAAGAAGATTTATGTAGGTAAGCAACAGAACAAATACAGAACAATTACTGTAGTACAGTAATATAATGTGGGATGGGATGAGGAGATGTTTCATTTCTTTCCATGTAAATTTGTCATCTTTTGTGTCATTTTACAAAGGATAAAAAAATGACCTGATGAGACTCCAAATTTTTCAACTAAGATTTGATAATTTTTGTATATTTTTAGGCCCAATATCTAAATAAAATGATGATCATTTAGGTGATGCTGTGCTGAAAACAAAGATTCCAGACACGGATGTGGAGAAAGGCTAAAGCAAAAGTATTTAAAATGAGCTCAGATCCCCGAGGGGTTAAAGGTATTTATGTTTTCCTGTGAGTGGGGTTGTGTGGTCAGGGGTCAGTTTGCATAAAATAAATTTTCATCATTTAAAAAATGAAACCTAAAACATTTCAGTAGTTCAAGCAAACGCTACATTGTGGGTTGGTGGATTTCTTTCTTACACCATGTATACCTCTTTTCCTACAAGCATGTCAGACCCTCCAGGATCATTTGCAATTGTTGCTTTCTAAAAAGCCTGATTTCATTGCAGCTTTTGTGAAAATCAAAACAATAGTCATGGTTTTTCTACTGTTTTTTCCCTTGCGAAAGAACCCAAAATTTATTTATTATTTTATATACTGATTATTCATAATTATTCCAATGTTCTTAAGCACGCCGGGAGAGTATTTTACCCTTCAGCTAATTTCTCTTGAAGATGCAACAGAATGCACTACAAAAGGGGGAAAAATGCCTTTTTATTTTCAGATTCTGAACGTTAAAGACTCATTGCAGTGATTTTCCACATTGATTTTTCATCACCCCGCTGTGTGTTGCAGCATAAAAAGTGTTTGTTAGTTGATACTTTTTCTTTATCTTTCACCAAAATGCTGGGAAAGTATTTCTAGGTTTTGGTGTTTTTATTGGACAATGACGGGAATGCAGGTCAGAAAATCCCCCCTGTTTGGGATTCGAACCTGGATCCCTCGTTTCAAAGAGCAGAAGACAGTGCTGAGTTCATTGTTAACTCTGCGATACAACGTTAGCCTCAGACGCTGGTCGGCAGCACTACCGCGTTGCTATCGTTGCTAAAAGTTAAACACTTCTGCAGTCTTATTTCAAAAGCTTGTGCTACCTCTAATGTTTTTGTTCTCGTCTTCATCCTTCTTCTATGGTTTTCCTCTTCCGATTGATCTTCTTCTTCTTCTCTGGTTTGTTTCTGCTTAACTATGCTCACCACAGCCACCGCAGTTTCCGGTGGTATTCTGCGTCGAATGATGGATGCGCAAGGAGCCTGAAAACGCACCAAATAGAAGACGGATTAAACTTTATGTGCGTGTGCGTATCCGTCATCTGCGTCAAGCCTAAATGGGCTTTAACGCAGAGAAACTGGACATAATGACAGGAAGTACAGAATGAAGCAGGATTGTCTGAATCATAGTTGAAAAGATTGCGCATTCCTGAAAGGATGCCATGTCCACATGCAAATGCAAATTTTTGAAATACAGATTTTGTTTCTTTTTCTCTTTTGACAGAATGTAAACGTAAAAATTAACCTTGAGGAAAAAAACATCTTCAAGTGTTTCCCAAACTTTTTGATCCTTAACCCCAAGATACTATAGATTAGTGTTTGCGAACCACCCCTCCTCACACACACACACACACACACACACACACACACACACACACACCCACGCACACACACGCACACACACGCACACACACACACACACACGCACAAGACAATTCCTAATTGTATGAAATCAGATGGGTCATTAATTCTGACAGCCATGATAAAAATCCAAATTTTTTTAAAAACAAATGTTATTTATATATTTAGATTTTTTTTCTGATAAATTTTTAGACTTTTAGACAACCTGGATGGGAATCTGCAGAGAATCTGTTTTTGCGTCATATGGTGCACCGCCACAGGTGGCCTGCATCAGGATTTGTGTCTTTGTTTGCACGGCATGAAATAGTTCATCGCTCATTAGACTGTTTACAACAACAAAGGCAGAATGCTATCAGTCCACACACAACATTGTGTGTGTGCGCTGGATTTGGCTAGCCTCTGACAGTGTAGCATTGTGTCTATATGTTGTTTTTATGGTTACAACATTTTTAAGGGAATGCTGGAGGAAGAGTCTCAAAATATCTGTTTGCGTGGATGCAGGAAGTCTCTTTCAACCCAGTTCGAGTGACTTTGGCACAGTTTTTGTAACTTTCTGATGCAGAATTTAAGCAGTGAAAAAATCCTGTTACTTACCTTAACAGCTATGAAACATTTAACTTGGTATTATTTCAATCATTTTAGAAGGTGAAAGATTTTCTCTCCACTTAGTCTTTAGCTCAACCATCAGGAAAGTTTTTTATTCTCTAAACTGCTGTCAAAAAAGTTCTTCAGGACCCCGCTTGCAGGGAAAATGTGTTTTTTCGGGCTAAGTGTCTGAGAGTATCTGAGTTGAATATGTGCAGTTTGTCACAAGAGATTTTTTGCATTCCTTTTCTGAGGAAAGAGATACGTTCACTCCTTTTTCAGAAGCAAACCCGGCGAGCTGGAGTTGGTATGTCACAAAATAGACAACACTGGCCAAAGCTGAGGCGCTGACAGGAAACTTAAAACCGGCAGCATTGAAGCTGCATTGCAGACTATTTGTTTTCCAGTCTGACCCAAAGTAAATGCAGAAATTAGCCACCTGGAAACATCATTTTTTCTCCTTATTGCATTAAAGTTCTCCATCCAGGTTTACTTTACTTCTGACCAAATCACCCTCTGTATTCATCCTCACATGAACCAGTTTCTTTGCCTTCAGCTTTCTAATTCTGTCACCCAAAAACCCTGAAATAAACCGAAATTATCCTGTTATTAGCCCACTCTGCCTGAGTTTGCAGTCCGCTCAACTCAGCGCTAAACCTCTCCGTTTATTGTTTCGTATTGGAGCCTTTCATGTGCTCAGAATTGCTCTCTTGACTCTCATCAGCGTTGTTTTATCAGCGCCGCTCAGGCATCTTTTCTCAGCAGGTGGTTAGAGTTCAGCGTTTTAACAAGCGGGCCGCTCCGTCCTCTGTGTTATCATCTGTGTGAAGGAGGGCTGGACGGATCAATACTGAAAGCATCAATACAAGCAAAGCCTTCCTCTGGCATTGACAGCAGCATTAAGGTAAAGAGCAGAAAATGGACCCATCTTGTGCTGTTTTTAGCAATGACACAGTAGTAAAGAAAGAAATACTAGAAGAATCATTATCGTTCACTCCAACTTCTGTATTTATGTATCAGATCGAGACCAAAATCTTTGCATTCATCATCATATTTGCATGAGACATCAACTCAACCTGTTGCTTTTTTTCCCCCTTCCCCGCGGTTGAAGTATCCAGTTCTTCTCACAAGCCATAAAAACAAGAAGGCAACGTGTGTGCGGTGGCACAATGAAGCCATGGAAGAGTGTTTGTGATGGCAGCGCTGCCTTTGTACCAGCAGGAAATATGTGTGTGTGCCTTTTTTTTGTCCATCTGTGTGTATTTAATGGTCTATGAGACTGGTCCATGTGCTCGCCTGTCTGTTTGTCTGCGAGTCAATCGGTCAACTGTGTGTGTTTGTAGATGCAGATGTGTGTGTGTGTGCGAGGTAATTGGAATGTTTGATGTTTGCATTTCTGTGTCTGTTGATCAGCGTGTGTGTGTGTGTGTGTGTGTGTGTGTGTGTACAGCAGGAATAAAGCAGCCCATTGATAAGAACAAGTTCTTCTTGTTAACATATCAGGAGAGTTGGACCTGAGCCAGCGCTCAGGTCCCAGAGGAGTATTTCTACACAACCCCTGCTACGACATGGCAGTTACCACTCTGCAAACGAAGGCACACACACTTACACGCCTACATGTAGGGCAAGACAGCCCGGGAACCAAACATGTGTTAACACTCTCATTCCAAGAGATACATTGAAGAGGACATTGAGAAATGGTTTGTTCTACACCTCTCTCACCGACGTTTGCTGGCAAAAGTGCTTCCATGTGCAGCGTCTGCATTCCGACCACCTTCCCCGAGCCCTGCGCCACTCTCCCCGAAGATACCAGACACGCAGGGGGAAAGCAGATAGTCATGAGAAATACCTGCTCGCTGTTAACAGTTTGAAGTAACAGCTGGGGGAATTTTTCTCATTCCATTGGTCTTTTTTTGTTTCGTGTGTGTGCCAGCTATTGTTTCCCTGCTCTTATGCACCGGGGAGATGGAGCCAAGGCTGCTTTATGACGGTCATAATCGCCATCCCTGGCAGCCGTGCGGGGGACATCGGCTCGCATCGGCTGTGGCGGGGGCACACCTTGTTGTCAAATAAAAGTGTCTGGATGAAGGTCGGGCAGAACAAAGAATGTCAGTGTGCGGATTAAGCACCTACAAGCCCTGATGGTGAACCGTGTGAACGCTTCTGCCTCTGTGTTTGCAGACCTGTCTGCACGTTCTTCGGCAGCAGGTGGGCTATCACTGTAAATTTCTGCAGAGCCACACAATTAATCACAACGGAGGGTTGAGCAAGTGGCTTGCTGTGACAAATGCATGTGGGCGGCTGACTCCGGGAGATGAAACATGTCATTTAGAGTACCAATTACATATATTGATGCTGTATTTAATAAAACACAGACGCTTTCTAATGGGAGGCCGCTGAACATTAAACAGTGCTCGAAACAACTGCGTTGTTAACATCTGTTTTTGTATATAGATCAGGAAATGTGAGGGCGTCTGGGGATGTGCGCAACCGCAATGACAGGCAAGTGTTTAGTTTGCCGCGTCTAAATTTAACGCATCATCGTCGTCCTCGAAGCGTTTGAAATGCAGTGGCGAGGAACATTCGCACCGACTGATTTACCAACTTTTTCCCCCCCTTCAACCGAGGATGTAATGTGGAAATTCAACGGTTTTTAAAGAGCACGAAATGTGTGTATAAAGACAAGCGGGGAACTTTTTATTTTCCAGATGGCATCGATATAGATCATAGCCGTGTCACCACCAAAGCACGCTTTCCGTTATTGAGTGTTTTAAAAGCTTTACTTCTTAAAGCAAATGCAACGTGACAAATCTAAAACGGCTCAGACAAAGAAAGGGGGGTAGGTCTGATGGAATTGTCCCCATGGGCAGACTGAATGATATTCATATCTAACCTGATACATCTACCACTTGATTTTTAACCATGCAATCAGGGGCTCTGCCAAGTTAGCGAATGCACCCTGATGAAGCTGATGATAAGAGGGGACCAACACTGCTCTGTGGCTTCAGGGGAAACTGCCTTCTCATTAGCGATCAAGACAACTTGATTTATTACCAAATATTAACTCATAGCCTGAATATTCTAGGGCCTAATAATAAAAAATGACAGGAGTAAACTCACCTCGCAAATTATTCAAAATCCCTGCTCTCTGCTTTTAATGGTATTCAGCAAGAAGGCCATCTTAGTTGTGATTTTTTTACTCACTGCATTCTTCTCCGTCCCGCTATTGCCTACAGAGGTGGACTGCAATCAGTCAAAGAAATTGAAAAAAAAGGACTCTTTATCTCATAATAATGACTTACTATCAGAAACCACTCCATAATTACCAGAAATTGTACAATAGCCTCATGGGGCAGGAATTGTAACAATTCAGAGCTCGCCTGAGAACCATGTGTTCCACATTTCCTCTATATCAGAGTAATTCAGTATCAGTACACCCAGTGGTGCATAGCAGAAAGAAACTGTTAATGGCTAATTAGGTGTAATTCATATTCTGAAATGTAAATAAACTAACAAGGTCAAAAAAAAAGGTTAGAAAAAAAGAAAAACAGGGATTATGTTGCTGCTGTTCCAGGCCAAGGACTATCCTTGACTATCCTAAGAGCCTGATTACAGACAACCCGACTTCTTTTCCTCAGTTCGTGAAGATATATCTGCTTTCATCCAGAAGGCTTTTGACTGCTACATTAACAAAAACAAGTAAAATAACCAAACTTTACATTCTCAAGACAAAGTTATTAACCACATTAATATGGAAATTACCTTTTTTTTTTAAAAAAAAAAACAGTACACTTCTGGTACTCTGTAAAAATGCTAGCACACATACATTTGCACCTAGCTTAAATTGCAGCTTCAGTGAGCTGTATCTTTGTAAAATGATCTGATTACAATCTCTTGTATCTCTAACTTGTTAAACAGTCTGTGGAAAATTAAATCCATATTAGTGCAAGAATTTTTATTACATTTTCATCTCCTATTCTTTTGTTATAATTCATAGCTTATAGAAATTTTCTTGTTTAAGTAAAAAAATATTTTAAAAATCCATGTTGGGTAATGTTTTTAATGCCCCTAAAAAAATGTCAAATCACTGCCCAAATGCAAAAAACCTTACTTAATGACTGGGGTAACAACAAATCATGCCAAAACCTATTGAAACAAAAACATATCCTCTTGCACTGCTTCATACCTGATGTTTACGTGACGACCAAGCTGTGTTAACATGACAACCAGACTGAGCTGTCCCACAGGATTATTAATGTCAGTTTGGTCAACACTTTCCTATAACTTCCCCGCTAGCGCTGCCAAAATCTCCCGTTAGCGTCCAGCCGCTCTGCCCCCTTCTTTTAGTGCTGTTATTCTGGGCAGTGGGACCTTATGAATAACTAATAAAGACCAAAGCTGTGACGCATTCATCTTAATGCATGGTGGCATCAAGGACAGGTGCGCTGCCTTATTCCTACCTTCGGTACGACAGCGCAATTAATCTGCTTTGTGCCACCTTAAGAGCAAAGGGTGGACCCGGAGAAAGAGACAAATGAAAAAACCAAAAGGGGAAAGTCATGAATTTTACAGTGAACTTCGACCAGCTAGCACCTGACCTTGATTATCTTTACACGGTCCTCCTCTTTTTCCCTTTCTTCCTCTGTGCAGAACTTCCTTTGAAGAATGGGATAAAAATAAAGAGCAAGAAGGAAAGTTTTAAAAAGACAACAAACCGTAGGTGATGCTGGTAGCGTGCGCCAGCGAGGGTGAAGTGAGGGAGATATTAGCCATATGTGATTCATTTACAACAGCATGCTCCAATTAATCTGGGCAGGGTGGCAGGCGCAGGGTTGGGCCCGGTGCCACCGGAGTTAGGAGGAGAGGTGATCTGCTGCTCTGTGAAGGATGAGCCATGACAACAGATCCCTTTGGATTGAATGCTCAGATCACGCTCTCCTATTCCTCCCTCCGGGCCTCTCGCTCCTCAATGAGGAGCCTGAACAGCTGATTGGTCGGGCTTCCTCGGTGCGCCCTGAAAAAGGAAAAGGGGGCTGTTCGCTTCTGTGCTGAGAGACGCCCTCGGGATGTTTTTGCAAGACTGTCCTCAAACTGGACGCCGGGCTGTGGCAGTAAGTGAAAGCAACTGGGGAGAGGGGGCAAAAACCACAGTGACCAGATGGAACCGCAGATTGTTTTAAAGGGGCTACCGCCTCAGCAAAACCAGATGGGGCAAAAATGCTGTTTAGGAAAATCTCATTTATGTCCTTCATGACATGATGAGCTCCACTGGAGGATCCTGTCAACAGAAAGGCAAAGTATAAAGCTGTCAACACGTGACCGGAAGAGATGTCT
>JAVQJG010097817.1:0-20043 GCA_036024015.1 Craterocephalus amniculus
TCCCGATATCTCCGGCTACATGATGAACATCAAGAAAGTGTTCCAGAGTGTTATTCAGCATGACGGTGAGTACAAAATGAAGGCACATCATTCTGAGGGCGGAGTATTCCTTTAAAGCATGGAAAGTGAAAGATTTGGAGGAGGGGAGGGGGGTCTGGGGCTAAGTAGGATCTCTGATTGAAACCATCTCCCGCATGTGTGTGTTTGTGTGTGTGTCTGAGTGTGCACCAGCCGGTCAAAGGGGGCTTGGTCGGAGTCTGTGCCTGAGGAGCTTTACCAAACATGGTCACATAACAGAGACTCAATCAAAGTTCCCTATTGCTACCACAGCTCACGCTTTCTTCCAGCTTCCCTCAGGCTTAACATCACCACCTGTATGTTTTGTACACCGAGAAATATGCACGTCAGGGGGACGGGAAAAGAAAGAAACAAAGTGTCTGCCATCACCCAATTCAGCACAGGATAGAGTCTCATCTGCAGCTGCAGGGCCATGTTTATCTTGCGTCACATACGTATAATGTTGCAACTTAATGAATTCATGGCTATAAATGTCAAGTCTCCTCATTCCCTCTTTACAACGTCTCATATTTGCTACGGAGCGCCGGACAGACACATATCGAGCAAGTAATAATCCTGTAAAAATAAAAAGATTGTAGAGATATGTCTATTTCAGGAGGAATTTATGCCAAAGACATTTCCCAGACGTGGAGAAACAAAAACACATATCCGACACTCAGAAAAAAGAGAGCGAGAAAGAAAGAAATCAACAATGCAGACTTTGCAGGAGCTATAAACAGAGCACGTTTTACAAGTGGCTTAAAGCCTTGGCAAGGGTTGATTGAATTGACTTTAAAACCAGCTTGTTAACAGGCAGCGCCGGACTGTCACCACATACCTCAGCCGCAGGTGGCATGAGCCTGTACGAGCCTGTGAGAGCACGCGCAACCCCTCTTTACTAACAAAAAGTTAGAAAACTACCCGGACTAAGAAAATTCTTCAGTTTGTTTGTTTGAAAAGACTTTAAAGCCTGTAGCTTCTTCATCTGAAGTGTTTTTGTAACGCCTTTGTGATGTGATAAGGGATTACTCTGTCAGCATTGTGGTTATCGGACCACCCGCCCTCACACCCAAGCCTACCTGCTATACTATGTTTTTTTTAACTGGGATCATCTAAACCAAACCAGACCCAATGGAAGCAGACACTATCACTTTCCATATCAGGAATTCCACATGCAGTAGTGGTATTTTCTTATCATGATGATCCAGACCATACCAATTTAGGTTTAAAACAGATCTCACTAACTCTGGGTTTGTTTACCATGCAGTGCGCACCCCAAAGACATAGGGGGAGCTCCATAGCAAAAATAGGCGACAGACGAAGCACACTGTTGTAAAGCAGAGACAACTTACGGTTTGCTTTGAACAGGCGTCGGCGAGTCATCATGGCTTCAAAGGTAAGGAGTAAAAGTAATTACTAAAGTGGCATAAAAGCAAATTACTATCGCAGATAAAATAGGCATATCTGTCCAAACAGATTTATTACCTGCCGTATAGCGGTAGTCTCGTGTATCGCGATACTTCCAGACCAAAACAAACATGAGCGGCAATGGGCAAAACTGCAAGCGTGGTTTCGGGTATAGGGAGACCTGATAGAGGAGGAAATGTCAGCTTTTTCATCAGAACAGGTCAGTCAAGCAAAATAATTACTTCCAGGCAGCTTTATGACTATGACAAAGTTGCACAGAGCCTCTTTAAATTCCCCCATACCTCCAAAAAAGGATATAAGTAGAATTATGACAGACTTCATTTCTCTGCTATCGCAGGTAGAGCGAGGGCTCGACACAGGCAGAGCTTCAGCCTTTTATCTAATTTCCTAAGGTACGCACACTCAGTTCTTCCACTAGACCCCTGAAAGGATAATTCCTTTAAAATGATGACGGCAGGAAACACAGTTGAAGTTCTTGGTAGAAAAAATGTGTAATTCCCAAAAAGGTTTAACCCGACACTCGACAAACACGATTCTGACCATTACATACACGCACTTTATAAGGTCCACCTGTTTAGTTGCTCACTTATTCAACTATCTAATGAGCCAAACACATAAACTGTACACGTTTAGTCATATAGACGTGGTCAAGATGACTTAGACAGTGTGAATATGGGTGTGTATTTACATGATATGTAATGAGAGAAGCTAACCCAGGGGGAAACCAGTTGAACAAAAATATGGAATTACTTAGAATAAAACTCTAAGTGCTACAATGCAGCAAAGAGCACATAACCCTAACCCTAGGAAAGTAACCCGAACCACCTAACCATAACCTAGTGCACAGACAGCACATTAAAAAGAACAAAAGACAGATTACGATCTGCAAAGGAAAATGGATTAAAAGGATTGTCACCACTGACCAGATCCAGAAGTGGCCATCAGGAGCTGACAGGTGTGAAGCATGGGAAGGAAGCAAAGTTAAACACGATCCACTAAGAAATGAAGAAAGACCACATAAAACACTAAGTAAAGCTGCAGAAGAACAACTGGTTTAATATAAAATAATACTGAATATATTTACTCTGTAAATATTTATCAGGTGTTTTCTGTAACTCTCCATCAGACGTGTCCACCTGTCCAGAATGTTGTAGCTCAGAAAAACCAGTAAAATGATTGCAATTCATGCTATTGTTTGTTTTGTTTTTTAGTTAAGTTTAAAAAAATGGGGGCTTGTGTAGGAAAAGTCGCATTTAATATTTTGTTTTACGTCCTCTGATACAGACTTTAATCATAAAAAACACAATATATCTCACACATCAGCTTAGCAGCATGGAGCCTTTTTTTTTTGTTTCTTCATATTTGTTAGGGACCGTGTACAAAAGCCGTTAAACTCAGAAAAGAAAAGATACATTGTTCTAGATTTATCCAACAGCTAATTTCTTGCAATCCCAGGGCAGGTAAACAGAGATGTACTGTCAAATCAAAACAATATAATGCCATTTAACAAGCAATAACCCAACACAAGAAAAATCTTTGACTATAAAAATTCTAATTGATTATCTTAGTCCCCTCCTGAATTTCTTATCCTATAGATTTAATTACAGCTATAAAAATCCAACAGCTTATAGTAATAAATACACAACTAAATGTAAAAATCACAAACCCAAACAATGCCCATGCACCAATGTTGGCAACACTGGTTCATCCAAATCCATTTCGTAGTACCAGGGGGAAAAAATCAGGAAGTTATTACCAAGTCAACAGGAAGTTTCCTCCATTCGTTATGATAAAGGCTCAAATAAAAAGGTACCATAACAGATGTGGGTGCCACGGCCAACCACAGCAATCCCATTCTGTCTGAGCTGGGGGCTCCCAGTGGTCCAGTTTTCAGGCTTTTGTTGGTTTATTTCTTGTTTTGCTGATTTTGGTTGTGCTTTTGGGAGCAGGCCGGATCCTACGGCCCATTGCGTGGCTCATCCAGCCTTGCTCCCTTCTTTTGTTTCTTTCGCCCGGGGCTCCCATCTCCTTTTGTTTTGTTGCTTTTGTTTAATAAATTATATTTAAACATATACGCTTGGCGGTGGTCTCTCATAGATGTTATGGGTCCCTTTATTTTCGAGCCAGTTATCATTTAGGGACCGTAACATATTTGGGGGCTCGTCCCGGATGGGGATTTGCTTATTGTCGGTTTGACATTTGTTTATTTTCGGTTTTTGGCATTATTGTGTTTGTCGGTTTGACACTTGCTTACTGTTGGTTTGACATTTGTGGTTACCGGACTTCATTCTTTTTACCCTGTGCGTCGTTTTGATGTCTGTTTGTTGGGTGTGCTGATCGTTTCCATCGCGTTAATTGTTTGATTGTAGGCGCGTGTTCCTCATTTGGTCTTGAGTGCTGTTTGGTTTTTCTCGGTGGTGATGGCGTTCGTGCTGGAGGACTTTTTGGCTGAGCCCAGCCTTGAAACATTTGAGCTTTGTGCTAAGGATCATTTGTTGTCCCTTGCTGCCCATTACTCTGTTCACGTGTCCAAGCAGGCACGTAAACGGTCCATTAAAGCTGAGCTTTTGTCATGTTTGGTTGAGAAGGGAGTTTTCCCGCCTGGTCAACCTGAAGCCGCTTCGGTTTCTGCAGCGTTAGACGCAGCTGCTGCGCCATTTTCTGAGGAGGTTAAACCTACCTCTGAGCTACGTCGATTGGAGCTGGAAATAGAACTCCGTCGACTTGCTCTTAAAGAGAAGGAGTTAAGCCTTCGGGAGAAAGAGCTTGCTGGTGAGCTTGAGCTCCGTGAGGTTGAGGAGGAAAGCAGAAGGCAACTGCGGTTGCGTGAGCTGGAGTTGAATGCTCCTCCAGTTTCACCTGCGTCCTAATTTTCTCCCGCTTTTGATGTTAATAAATGTATCAGGCTGATTCCTCCTTTTTCCGAAAAAGATGTTGACAAGTATTTTGTCTTGTTTGAACGTGTGGCGAAGACACTGAAGTGGCCTGAGGAGTTTTGGCCTTTGTTGTTGCAGTGTGTTTTTACGGGTAAAGCCCAAGAAGCATACGCCACTTTGCCACCTGAGATGAGCTTGGATTACAAGCAGGTGAAAGCTGCTGTTCTCAGGGCGTACGAGTTGGTACCTGAGGCTTATCGGCAGAGGTTTCGCCGCTACAAGAAAAATGGTGGTCAAAGCTATGTTGATTTCTTGCACGAGAAAGTGGCTCTTTTTGATCGCTGGTGTTTAGCTCAAGAAGTAAAAGAGTTTGATCAGTTACGTGAATTAATTCTCATGGAGGAGTTTAAAAACTGTATTCCCGAAAATATTGCCACGTACTTAAATGAGCAGAAAGTGAACCTGGTTGCCAAAGCAGCGGTTCTTGCTGATGAGTATGTTCTCATTCATAAGGATGTTTATCAGCTGGTGCGTTACCGCGTAACCCGTCAGGTTTTTGTCCCCCCCGGCATGGTCAGGCAGACGGGGTTTTTAGGAGTGGTGCTGATCGGATTGGGTCTTTTTGTTCTTATTGTAGGAAACGTATTCATCTTATTGCTGACTGTTTCTTATTGAGTAGGAAGAATTCCTCTCCGAAAGCGGTTAACTTGATTAAAGCTCCGTCGGTGACTGCCTGCCCTGGGATGGATCATGACGTTTACTCTCCTTTTATAATGAAGGGTTTTGTCTCGTTGCCTGATGGCGTTAAAGTCCCAGTGACCATTTTGCGGGACACGGCCGCATCTAGATCTATTATTTTGGACACGGTTTTGCCTTTGTCTGACAAAACGTCTCTAGGCCTCACCTCAGGTTACGGCTGTTCCTGTGGTTACTAAGGGTCCTGATGACCTCCAGAACGAATTTCCCTCAGTATTTTCAGTGTGCGCTGTCACGCGAGCTATGGCAAATAGACAGGCTCAGCGTGTGCCGGATGATTGTGTTTTGGGTGATCCTGGTCTGGTTGACAATCCGGAGACGTTTACTGCCGGGAATGTTTCCTCTGTGAGTGAAGCAGTATCTGGGGTTTCGCCGAATGTGTTATCGGTGATGGAGGAAAAGCCCGGTGAGTTGCAACTATCCCGTCAACGTCTCATACTAGAGCAGAGTCAAGACCCTTCCCTTATGTCTTTCCGTCATCTGGTTCTGTCTGAAGAAGACATTGAGAAGGTGTCCTCTGGTTATTTTTTGAAAGATGGCGTGTTAATGCGTAAATGGCTTCCGCCTTCTGCACCTAAGGAAGATGACTGGAGTATTGTGCTCCAGATTGTTGTTCCTCATGCTTTTCGTTCTGTGATTCTTGGTCTGGCGCATGACAACCCTTTAGCTGGTCATATGGGGGTTGATAAAACCTATAACCGCATTTTGCGTAATTTCTTCTGGCCTGGACTAAAGCGAGATGTGAGGCGGTAATGTGAAACCTGCCACATCTGCCAGGTTTCTGGAAAACCGGCTCAGACGCCTCTTCCTTATCCTCTGTGTCCCATTCCAGTTGTAGACGCACCATTTGATCATGTTTTGGTTGACTGTGTCGGGCCTTTTCCACGCACGAAATCTGGTCATAGATTTTTATTAACATTGATGTGTGCTTCCACCCGTTTTCCGGAGGCAATTCCCCTGCGTAAAATCACTGCTCCTGTCGTTTTGCAGGCTTTGGTGAAATTCTTTTCTGTATTTGGACCGCCTAAAGTTGTTCAAACTGATCAGGGCACTAACTTTATGTTAGTGATGAAAGAGTTAAACATTACTCACCGTTGGTCCAGCGCATATCATCCTGAAAGTCAGGGCGCGCTGGAAAGATTTCCCCAAACGCTTAAGAGCATGCTCCGGACGTTTTGCTTGGAGTTTGATAAGGATTGGGATGAGGGTGTTCGTGTTTTGTTGATTGCAGCACGTGAGGCAGTGCAGGAATCACTGGGTTTCAGCCGGCTGAAGTTGTCTTCGCGCACAATGTGCGCGGTCCTTTAAAGTTGCTGCGGGAGAAATGGCTGTGTGATGAGCCTCAGAATATCTTGGATTATGTCTGTGCTTTTCGCCTTAAGCTTCATCGGGCGTGTGAATTGGCCAAACAGAATCTAGCTTCTGCTCAGCGCAGAATGAAATCTTGGTATGATAAAACAGCGAAGAGTAGAGCTTTTGATGTGGGGGACAAGGTTTTGGTGTTCTTGCCTGTTCCTGGTCCGAGCCTGCAGGCTCGTTATAGCGGCCCCTATGTGGTGGACAGGAAGGTGAGTGACACCGACTATATCATTGCAACACCAGATTGTGCTCGGTGGAGTCGCTTCTGCCATATTAATATGCTGAAACCATATCACGATCGGGTGCAGTGTTCTGCCAAAACGGCCATGTTCTTGTCTTCTGTGTCTGGGGTATCCCGAGTAGAGGAGCCTTATGTAGCGCCTCAAACACCGTGTGGTGGTGAAACGGCGTGTTCCGTACAGGAACTGTCCAGTGCTGAATCTGATATTGACGGCCCGTCTGAAGCCATGTTCATCAGTCAGATGCGAAACTCCAACCAGCGTCTCATGAGGTGGGCGCTTTTTTTACAGTGTTTTTATTTGGACATTCAGCACATTCGGGGTAAGGATAACATCTTGGCTGACACATTGTCCCGCTCTGTACTTGATGTTGAGTAGTGGGCTTTGTTTTTCCCCCTCCTCAACATTTTTTTTGGGGGGGGGGTGTTACGTGTGCCATGTCCGGGGTTTCCAGTCTTGTAATTAACACACATTTGTTTTCTTTCAGCGATTGGCTGCAGGTACCCCCATGGGAGGATAAATATCAGCCTCGGGCAGAGCCAAGTGGGGGGCCGCCGCCAACCACAGCAGTTTTCATTCTGTTTGAGTTGGGAGCCTCCGGTAGTCCAGTTTTTCGGGCTTTGGTTGTTTTTATTTATTTTTCTAGCTTTGATTGGTTTTGGGAGCAGGCCGGATCCTACGGCCCATTGCGTGGCTGGTCCAGCCTTGCTCCCTTCTTTTGTTTCTTTCGCCCGGGGCTCCCATCTCCTTTTGTTTTGTTGCTTTTGTTTAATAAATTATATTTAAACATTTACGCTTGGCGGTGGTCTCTCTCCCTTTATTTTCGAGCCAGTTATCATTTAGGGACCGTAACAAGAATGAAAGAAGAAAAAACCTCACTATAACCCTGATGCACAAACAGTAGAAATTCAGTGTAAATATTAAATATTAATGTAAATACCATTAAGAGTTGATTTAAATCATCATGACAAGATTGCAAATGCTGAGACTTAGAATTGACTTTTTTCAGTCTACATACTGATTTGCTTTCTACAAAATCCAGACAGCATCTGCAGGGCCTGTGCATGAAAATAGAGTTTAATGCATTGACCTCATGCAACCCTTCAGTCCAGCCGTGATTTGATGGTGGAAGTGCTTCCGTCTCCTTTGAATTGGCAAGATGGCCTCAGGTGCTCTCTTTTTCACCATAGAAATACCACTTAGTATGTACTGATCTGCTGGAAATCAGAAGGATGTCTGTGCTTGCAACAGGTAAACAATGGTCACATCTGATTCACTTGAACAAAGTCTCCTGAGCAAATGCAGTGTTGGTGGAAAAGGCATGGCTCAGAGGCACATCATACTCTGTAAATTGGCGCTAAACAAATCACGTGTAATTTGGTTCCAATTGATTACAAACGCTGCACAAACTAATTTTCCCCATAGATTTTCGTATGTTTGTCTGCCATGTATGTAAAGGAAAAGACAAGCAAGGGAGGCATCATACATTCATTACAAGGGTTTGTTTAGCCTTAGATATATATAAGTTTCCACATGTAGTGTGTACTACAACTACTACTACTACCGTCATTTAACAACACAAGCATAAATTCAAGGAGTAGGATACAGTTTGAACAGGTGGACTGCCGGTCATCGATGTAGTTATGTCACGTGCTAAGATCGTGCTAAGTGCCTTTTTTTTGTTTTGTTGTGTGTGTGTGTGCCATATGTGCACGTGTGTGAGAACAAGTGTCCAACAAGTCCTATGTAAAAATCACATAAAAACGCAAAATTCGTAGAACCAAGTTATGGTAAGTGCATGAGGCGGTTAGTGTGTAAAGAATGAAGAGCCCATATTTGTCTTTTGACAATTTGTTGTTATCTGTTATATATTATAAGTATATATATAAGTATATATATAATATATATATTATATTGCTTCCTTTTCTGGCCCCTCTGCGCTCAGCCACATGTTAATCTGAGTCTATGTGTGTGTGAATGTATGTGCACTGATGTAGATGGGGTGTCGGAGATAGGATATTCATTTTAATTCTTCTAAAACTAGCCTATATTAAAACATCTGTATGAATACTGCTTCATAAATAAAGTTTGATCTTGTAAACAAAGGTTGCTTGTCAGCAAGTTAGCACCAAATGGCAAAATATGATGCTTTTTACAGCCTGAATGATACAAGCATTTTGGAATTGAAGCAAATGCCATTTTACCAAGTTTATTTTATGTATAAGAACATGCAAACATGGATTTCCTTATTTCATCTTTCGTTCTGTCTCTTTTTCTCCTTCCCTTCCACTACTTCCTTTGATAATATCTTCATGGATTTCTATATAGACTTAGCAACATAGCACGTTCAAAATGGCCAGCGTGTTTGCTTGCTAGTGTGTGATGCGATGCATAAAGAAAACTCAGCTGCAACGTCACGCGGAATCCCTGGATAAAAAGCCGTATGTGCAGTTTTTCAGCCCCAGGAGGCTGCTGCGGCGTAATGGGCTTAATAAATGTCACTGTGCCATCAAACGACTCCAGAATGCTTAGTTATAGGGTCAGAAAGTTACGTTGAGGCTTGATAAGAACCAGATGTTGTTTTCTAAATGCCTTAAACTTAAGGATTTACTTTAATTTTCACTACTGTAGTTAGAAATAATTGAACACAGATTTTGGCATTTATAAACCTGTAAATTGCTAATCTATAAGCAATTTCCTGAAAGGTTCCTCTGTGAAGGACCTTGATGCTAAGACCTTTAGCCAATATATACAGCGCACTCCTTCATGTAGCCTACAAACACTAAAAACATTGCTGGAACGAGCTGTCCTCTCTTGTACTTCTGCGCTGGTTGTTGTTACTTGTCTCCTTTTTTTAAACTTGATTTTAGAGCAAATCTGCACATACAAAGCAGACTAATTCTATATTTAACTCTTGACAAGCTCAACTTGTCATTTCTAATCAAACGCAAGTAGAAAGATGCAGAGTTAATTCATGTGTGTGGTGTCAAACAGACTCACCGCTTTCTGAGCGTGAATGTCTAATAGACCAAGTTTTGGACAGGAAGAACTTAAACGTGTGGATTTTTAGAAATAAACATGAAATCTGTGTAACTTTCCAGAATCTAAATAGGGCTTGCAGATAGGTGGGAAGAGGAACAGATTGCCTTTCCTACCCTACGAGTTGAGATGATTCACAACTAAAATGTAGTGAAAAGTCAAGGTGTTGGGATGCTGGGTCAGGCGAGAGAGCAGCAGAGGTCCAAAATATAGCACATCAAGAGCCAAAAGGTAAGGTTTATTTCTCTGTGAATCACTGGAGAGAAAACGGTGACAAGACAGAAGAGAGGAGGATGCTGGGAAATTTGTTAACATATTTGTCATCTAATTAGTCTTTGAATGAAAACGGCCTGATGGCTGTTTGTCATTTTGTATCTCGAAGAAGTGATACTCTGTAGTTTGAAGAGACTATTTCACCCGTAACTCAGACCAAGATGATGTGTTCATACACAGCAACTTTCACATCACATTTGTTAACCTTGCTCTTTCTTTATATCATTGGTAAACATGTATGCATGGTTACAGTTAGATGGAAGCAGAAAAGGTGACAGTAATTAACATAAATTAGTTTATGGAGCTTTTTCAATTTTCCCTTAATGGTTTTAAATATTTAATTGTGAGTGGTTTACAGTAAATAACTGTGACCACATGTCACCGTCTTGAATGAGGGTGCTGGTCTGGGACTGTTGGAAAATTTCCTTAATGTGTCCCTTTGCAAAAAAATAAGCTTCAAGGGATTGTTCTGATTTTCTGCTCCAGGATGATAGCTGGTTTATGCACCAGTTTGGGTTTCATAGGGATGTTCTTCTTAAGCTGTGCAGAAACTGGCTCTGTTGTTGCTGTGATTCAGTGTGTGTGAGCATTTTCTGCTTATCTAGAAAGGGTCCTTAATTTCTGAGTTTACAGAGTTGATTTTTCCATTCCATTTCCATTTGTTCTGCTCGAGGTTTACACATTTCCTTTTCTCTGCTTCACTGACTTGTTTATAATTTTATGTTCAATGAAAGTCTCTCGCTTTCACCGTCATCTGTATTAAGTTGTTCAAAATGTGGTTTTTATCTAACTAGGGGATTGTCTACATCTACTCCTGGCTATAAATGGAAGTGTAAAACCTTTTTTCTGCTCATAATTTGGTCATGATTATGAGTCATAAAAGAGAGCCATATTTACACACCAAAGCTGGTGGAAAGAATGAGCGCTCACAGTTCCTGCTTTGTTTTACTCATGAAACTACATAGTTTGAAGCATCTGGGACTCTGCAGCTGTGAACACAACATGTCAGCTGCTTTAACATAATGAAAACCTTTT
Organism: Craterocephalus amniculus; assembly: GCA_036024015.1. NCBI lineage: Eukaryota > Metazoa > Chordata > Actinopteri > Atheriniformes > Atherinidae > Craterocephalus > Craterocephalus amniculus. Next base: position 11,063 of record JAVQJG010097817.1, read on the forward strand.
AAATGTCTAACCAAGATACTGTTTTCCAGATTACAGTATTAGGGTTTCAGTTAATTAAACATTTGGGTAGGAAAAATGAAAACATTTAACATTTCAACAAAATTTAAGCAAGATTATTGTACTGTGAAATAACATATGTATGATTTGTATGTTCAGATAAAGGCATCCTCCAGAGTCTGCAGTTGTGCATAAAGCTGTATTTCAGCCACTGTTAACCAAAGTAAATGTTTGAGCCGAGCTCAGATATACACAAAGCTCAGATATACACACATATTCAAGTTGCTTTATTCACTGATGAATGCTGTGCTGCACTGAATGGTCCACGTGGGGTTCAGGATGGTTGGTGGAGGGCCACCATGCCCTAACAAGGCTGCCGCATCAGCAAGGTGGTGGTGGAGTGATGTTTTGGGCTGTAAAAATGTAGAGTGAGGAGGTAGTCCCCTTTAGGATATTTAATGTTGTCACAGTGATCTTTGCAAAATAGGTGCAGTTTCTAACCAACCATCTCCTGCCATGGTATGAAAGGAAGCTGCAAAATACCATTGAATCTTTGGCTGCTATGAGATAATCCTTTATTAGTCTCACATGGGTAATGTTACAGGATTGCAGCAGGTGGAGTGGCTATACTCACAGGAATTATAGATAATTAAATAAGAGGGGGGAAAGAATTATACATTGTGCAAAAAGTGAAAAAAAGAAGAAATTGGATGAATCGTGAGAAAAGGTATTTACAAATAGTCCTGTTGTGTCCAGACTAGGGCTGAAAGATATATCATTATCATATCTATATCGAGATATGAACATTCAAGATATTAATATCGAAAAAGCAACAATAAAAATGATATAAATTTCCCTTGCGCTCGTTCTGCATGTACAGCTGTGGAAGTTTGTACTTTTCTAAAAAAATACTTGGTTTTCACTGAACCCATAGTCATATCGTATCGTATTGATATCGCGATATCTGGCGCGAATATCGAGATATAAAATTTTGTCCATATCGTTCAGTCCTAGTCCAGACCCTATAAGCAGTGCTGCAGATGGTAAACATAATGCAGTACAGCACATTACTCTGATTAATAGGGTAAAAATCCTTCTGAATATGAATTTCCCATGGGTCATTGTGGCCTTCGCATTATTGGTAATAAACCATTTGAGTTACAGTAATTTAATAAAATAACTTCTATGGACTTGATTAGAGGGGATACCATGTAAGTTTTTACCTAAGTATCAGCCTAATGTTAGTAACAATGGATGATTTCTGGGGTCAGTATACAGTGCTTGCTGCATGTTGGCGTTCAGAGGGGTTTGCCCTCTTTCAAGATCACACATGGTAACTTTGCAGAAGCGGATCTGTCTCTTGTGGAATCATGTGACCTGCAGCACCTTGCTTTAAGGCTCCCTCTTTATAAACACCGAGGGCTCTGCTTGTGGTAGTTTTTCCTCCTTTTCACTCTAATGTTTGAAGTGAATAAAGTATGGAGGTGAAAACGACTGAGGAGGCCAGAAAGAGAGCGACTGTTTAATTTTGCAGCAGTGTTGTGTGGCCTGTAGCGCCCCTCATGGCTAAAAGTTACACGGTATCCCTTTAGTTACATGTTTCAAATGGAAGAATTTCATTTATGTTGTTACAGCAATTTTCTTGATTAAAGTTAACTGAATCAACAAAATGTATGTCTAACCAAAACAATTAAGTGGGATTCATGTGAAAAAATGCTTTAGATTAACTACAACCCAAATACTCTTCTTTTTTATTTATTTATTTTTTAAGAGTGTTACTGCAACAACTGAACGACAGGTGAAGAGTTTCAGTTCTCCATCCATTCATCCCCTAGTTTTTTGCGGCGGCAGCAACCTGAGCAGACAGACCCAGACTTCCCTCTCCTGAGGGTGACATAGTCCCTCCAGTGTGTTCTGGGCCTTCCCCAGGCCCTCCTTCCAGTGGCACACTCCTGGAAAACCTCCCAAGCGAGGCGTAAAGGAGGCATCCTAACCAGATGCCCAATCCAGGGCAGCGGATGACTGAGTTTCCCATCATATCTCTAAATGAGCCCAGACACCTTGTGGAGGAATCTCATTTTGGCATGATCACATGTATGTGCGGTGACCTTCTTTCCATCTCTACCCACAGCTTGTGACTACAGGTGAGGGTAGGAACGTCAATCAACCAGTAAAGCGAGAGCTTCAACTTTAGTTGTGTTTCTTGTTCACCACGACAGAATGATGCAGAGCCCACATCACTGTGGACGCTGTGCTGCTCCGCCTGTTGATCTGCTGCTACACCCTTCCCACACTCATTAAAAAGACCCCAAGAGACATGAACTCCCTTTACTTGGGGCACGACTTACTTGGAGAGGAAGGAGGACACTCCCGGAGGTGTCGATCCTCGACCCAACTGCTTCCCAGTCCCCTATGACCCACTCAAATGAGAGTTGGAAATCACAGCCTGATGAACTTAATTGACACACATCATCTGCAAAAAGTGGAAACCCAATCACAAGGAAACCAGGTGAAACCCCCTGAAACCTCCAAGACCCTGCATGGGGAGCAGAGTTGGTCCATGACCAGAGTGAAAACAACACTGCTCCGCCTCAATATGAGGTTGGACTGTCTAATGGGCCTTTCTCTCTAGAACCTCTGAATAGACCTTATAGGGGAGGCTGAATAATGTGATTTCCACATGTAGTTGAAAGGGAGGAACACCACCCCAGTCCGCCAGTTCAGAGGCACTTTCTATGATGTACAAGTGATGACGCAGAGGCATGTTAACCAAAACAGCCCCACAACTCTGTGAAGATCTTATCCACCCACAGGGCCCTGCCCCCAAGGAGCTTTTTGACTACCTCAGCAAATGTCAGATATGAACCCATGTCCAAGCCCCCCCCCCCATCCGAGTCAGTGTTGATGGTGCATTTTCAGTTCTTTTGAAACTGTTATATGCAGAATATTGTAGAATATGGTATTTTCAGTGAAAATTGTGTTTCCATCATTGGTAGTTTTATTCAGTAAAACCAAGATGACCTTTTGTGACTTCATTAAGGAGACACTTGATTTGTGAAAATCTGATTAAAAAACATTACATGTACATGTAATAATTTCAAACACGGTGTATTTATAAAAAGACAGTATAATAATAAGTTAGTATAATAAAAGTATAATACGTTTAAAACACACATAGAACAAGAGTGCAGTTACATTATGAAACTCAAGTTGGAAGATTGGGCTGTATGAGTTGAAGTTGGGTGACCAGTTAAAGGACTTAAATGTTTATCATCTGAGTGTGATTTGTAGCTGTATTACACACGGAGTAGCCTATATTACAAATTAGACCTTATCACAGGTGAAACCTTGGTGCCATTAAATGTGTTTTATTAGATCTGTTTTAGCTCTCGGGAAAGATTCATCCATCATGGTGGGCAAGAGATGCAATCCCTCAAGATTACAACAGAATTTGAAACAGACATGCAGAATATATGAGAGATGAAAAACACCCCTCCTTTTGTAACACGTCTGTCTTTGTAGGATTTCCTCAGGCACAAACTGGGTTGCGGAGGCCACAAATAAAATTTTCAAATTGCCCCCAAACTGCTTCATCAAGGCATCATCAAGTAGACACTGAACTTTGCATTTTTCTCTCAGGAGTTTGCTTCCTGTGTCGACCTCCTGCTGCTGTATGTATTTCTGTCGGATGCCTGCTGAGGAACACGCGAGAGATTCGTGAGGAAAAAAACATCTTCTGACTTCACAAAATCCCAGAAGATGTGGCACAGTTTTATTCAAGTTCATTTGTCATTTGTTGGTTAATGTTTGTCACAGATCATAACCTCACTGTGATGTCAAAATGGATACTCTATCAACTTGTGCAAAGTTTTAGAGACATTCAATAAAAAAAAAATACACTGTTTCCACAAAGACTTTCTGAATTTTTTTTGATTGAAAGTTGGCAATGAAAAATAGAAAATAAATGATTAAATAAAAGCCCGAGTCCAATTCCACAGAGTAAAACCACACTATGAAGTATCATCTATTTCCTCTGCCTCATTTTTATTCAGAGCATTGTTTCATCTGACTCCCAGTATTCACAATCACAAAAGTATTTGCTTTAAGTGTGAATATTATGTTGCATCTTCCATTGATGTTCCATTTCAGCCTCTGCTCTAATTTCACACTTTAGCTTTTAATGTCTCAGGCTTGTCTCGATATGTCCTCAGTCATGCGAGTACTCAGACACTGTGTCAGGCCATGATTACAAGCAGCAGCTTGCAGTCTGATGAGACATCAGCTGATCAACAGCTGTTAAACAGACTTGGAGGCAGCGGCGCAAGGACTCACACAAAATTAAACTGAGTAAATTAACACGGTGTTACAATCGGAGATGCCATAGAAGTGGCATTTGCAGATGATCAACAACACAAACAAAAGAAGTTAATTTCAACTGTAAACATACTCAAAGACTCACATACACTTACTTACTCTTTTATTAGCTGCACCACTCCATTACTAGGTCTGACCTCTTTTGCCTTCTGAACTGCCTTAAAGCTAGGGTAGGAAATCCTGGAAAAAAAACAAAAGTGGAAACCTCTTTCTTCAGATTCCACGTCTCCAGAGCACAGGAACATGCAACGCTTGCTCCCCAAGGTTCATGGGTGCTAAAAACATTCATTGTTTTCTCCAAAAGTCATAAAGACATAATGTTATCTCACCTGTCAGGTAGAAATATGTCCACCATGGCACCACTGTTTCTGTTCTGGAGATGATCGGAGCTTTGAATTGTCTTGGACCTGAAAAGCGCTATATAAATAAACTTGCCTTGCCTTGCCTTGTGACAGAAGATGCTAAACTGTGGGCATAAAGGGATGGACATGGTCATGTAGGCCGTGGTGTAAACTATGCTCACTTGGTACTAAGGGAATGTAACTGTGAAAATTTCAATCATCTTCAACCAGTCTTCCCATTTTTTAAAATCTCTGACATCAACATGACATTTAGGTTCTGTGAAAGTTTCTGAAATACTCAGACCATCATCCATGTCATGTTCAAAGTCACTAAAATCCCCTTTCTTCCTCATTCTAATGCTCGCTTTGAATTTTATCAAGTCATCTTGATCATGTCCACACGAGTTGCTGCCTTGTTATTGGCTGGTTAGCTACAGTATTTGTGTTAACAAGTGGCTGCACAAGCATGAGTGAAGACAAGCTAAAAAAAAAGAAGGAATAAAAAGATGAGGGTGAAGGCGACCAACACACAGAGCCTAAATCTGAGACATTAGACGTTAATAATGATGTTGATGATTAAACATGAGAGAAACATATATTGACAGACACCCCAGTTCCAGTTTGTATAAATCTGCCAAATCAAAGTGCTGTATAAACTATGAAATGAAAATAATATACATAATATATTTTTACACAGAGGATGATTTTTTTGTGTGAGACTTCCTTAAAGATAGCATCCCATCAAAGAAGGGATTTTGACTGCTTATTTTCAGGATCTGGAATTGTGAAATAAATGCAACACAATCATGGCAGAAGGCCTTATACCTCTAGTTTTTACTTTTCCCATGACGATGTAGGAGAAGGCAGCAAAGTAAAGCAGATGTGCAACCCTGAGTCATTTTCAGGTTTAAAGGTGACCTTATTTCTAGTTAGACTTGCAAAATCGATATACGGTTCCAGGAGGAAATGGGAAAATTTCCTGTCAATCACGACCTTTACTGCAGGTTCATCACGCACTACCTCGCTGAGTTTCTGCAACATAACGTTGATTTGACAGGGAGGAATATACGTTGAAGCAACAGGGAAAGGCGACTCACGTCGGGGAAGAAGAAAATTTGTTGTCACAAACTATTTGGGATGATTTAGAGGACAAAAAATGCCCAAAGGTGTTATTTCTTGTTCTAACATTTTTACCACATTGCCAGTTATGAGTCTGTGAGCTGTTTTGTTCTTTGCCAAATAATTTGCTATCCAGCAAAAAATGTTTAAAGTTGTTTAATTATGCAATTACCTTCAACAATTTGTCTTTCCGTCCAGATTGAACACACAGACTTGAGTTATTTATGTAACGTCTTGCAGCCTTCAGGCATTCTCATGTCAGTATGCATCAGCTGAGCCATCATTAGCAGGGTTCAATTTGCCCACTCATGTGAAATGGATGTTTTATGAGAATATACAGTTAGCCTCGGGCCCCTGCATTTATCAAAGAATTCTTGGAAATCTCAACATGCATTTCAACAGAGACAGGGCAGGCAAGCTTTTTTCCTACATTTGTACAATATGTTACTGAAGCAGGTAGTTTGTGCACAAAGTCCCGTCTTACTTTTAATGTTATCTTGTTAATATTATAGATCGGAATTTTTACATTTTGTTGAGTAGTTGTTGGGTTGATAGATTGACATGTTCAGCATGTTCCTTCTCTGGAACAGCTTAACTCTGAGCCCTCTGCCCATTTTTGAGGGCTCTGTCTAAATACTGCATATGCATAAAGACACGAGTATCTCTTCAACTAAAAGGTGTTTTTATTACATTTGGAGTCTTCGTAAAGGGATCACTTGGAGATTTATTAAAGAAATTCTCATGGGAATTATACAACTGCAGCTCTAAACCTCAATCAAATGATACAAAATTTAATCATGATGTCTGCATATCTTCACTGTGATGAAGTGATGCAGAATAAAATTTGATTATTGGTTTTACACGCAGCTTAGGTGAGGTCTCCCAAAATGGCCACTTTGGCACAGTTTACCAGCTGTTCTCAACATCCCCCGACTGGGGGACCTCTGGTTTTAAATGTTAATTAAAGTATATTATAAGTCAAAGATTAGATAAAGAATTCAGAGGACTGAAATTCCAGCGGATCTCCATTAATTCTCATAAGTGCATCTTAGATTGTGGACTAATGGGGAGGAGTTCCTGTCTGGCTCTTACCACTGTGATAAAATCACACTCCTTGACAATCCAGGATGAAAGCAAACCCCTACATTTCATTATGTCAGTCAAAGCTTGGTTTTATAAGAAACTGGATGGTTTAAGCCTACAGGGTATAGACTCTGCTAAAGCTGACTTTGGGAGCCAGATCATGATCTTGTGGGTTTAACTTGCTACTTTGTGAAATGTCATAGATCTGAAACACTGGCTATGGATACAATAATGAGCATGTGATCATAGCTTAGGGATGACTATGAATGTAGTCTTTGTAATCTAGACGGGAATCTCTTTCCTGCACAGACATGTGGTTCCAACTAATTTTTTCAGTTTTTCCCATCATATTTATTGAAACTTCAAAATTTCTTGTTGCATTAAAGTAAATATGAATTATTTAGGGCTTAGAGAACCGGGACTAAAATTTTTTTCATGTGATGAGAGGAGGAGGGGAGTCTAGTCTCCAACAAGCAGGCCATGTGATGCATAGCTGACTTTGTTTGAACAAAGCAGGAAATTTACTGTATGTGCTCTTGGAATAAACTTAATCATAATTATGAAGGACAATTACCTCACCAGTAAAGTTCTAGCTACTATTTATTCAGATCCCTTGATCAAACTGTGGTTAAGCAGGCGTAAGAATCGTGTTTATTTTGGACAACTCTCCAACACCCAGTTCCGCCCATGGAAACGTACTGGGAGTAGTGTGCCCTTTATGTAATGAAGTGGAAAGTCAAAGGGTCCAACATGTGGGAGGCAAGAGTTTTTGCATACCAGCTTAGATTTCTGCTTGATCTTTTCGGTTTAACAAGTTGCTATAGTTTTATAATCCTCACCATACCTCCTGCTGAAAGGGGTTTCAGATCAGAACAGCTCACCTTAGAAAGTGAAGTGTGTTGTGGTTTCCAACAGGATCGCTGTCCCTTATTTTCTCTTCTTCTGCTCATTTCTGCATCTCACAAACAAACTTGTTTTTGCTTTTTGATCCCAGCCTTTGATGAAGTTCTGTAGACCATATAAAAGATGATCAACACTCCCTTCGACATGAGTCCCTTTTTTATGGCTGTAAACAAGTTATTCATATTTATGACCTTCGCTTTTCTACAATTTTGTACATAAACTATGTTCCCATCTTCCCTTTACTTCTCCCCATAACGTATGAGCATAAATGCAGCCACTGGTCGCCCACTGAGGGACTGCTTGAGACATCACACTTTAAATCTCATAGACTCAACGTGTTTCCGTCTGAAGTAACTTGTGAAGAGAAACAATTATCACATATGGGCATAATTTAGCATGAGCCACAATTCTGCAGAAGAAATATAGGAATTGAATAGTGACCCTCTAAGCAAACACATAGGACAACGGGGAGCAAAAAGTCAAATCAAATTTTTTTATACAGCACCTTTTGTACATAAAGCAACACAAAGTGCTTCACATGTTAAAAACAACAGAGAGAAAAAAGGACAAATGTATAAATACAACTGGTCAATCTCACACACATACAGACACCCTCCTCAAACCTATTTATCAAAACTCTGAGTATTGTCTGTCTCACCCGTAAAATGACTAAAACCTAAAATAAAGTAAAATACGCAATAAATAAATAAATAAAAATTTGATAAATTAATGATTAACGAATTAACACCTGGCTTGGCATCACTGTGAGGAAACATTATAATCGTTTCATACCAGAAGCCTGGCCATCCACTGCCACAGAACACACCACCAATGCCTCGACCCCGACCTCGGGCAGGCCCCAAACCGCACCACCGCCAAAAGGTCGCAATGTGAGGGCCACCCAGATAGGAGCCATCCCCATGGCAACAACCTTGCATACAGCACAGGTAGCGCCCCCAGCGAGAAGGATGCCGTGAGGAAAACAGACTGGACTTAAATTATTATTTTTTTAATCAAACATTACTCAAACAGACAAGAACAATACACTAAGGCGCTGATTTATGACGAGCGCTGAACTGCTGCGCAAATCAATATTTGCTGCGCTGTTTTGCTCCGGTCATGTTTCTACGATTAGCGCCATATCTATTAAGATTGCTCCTGTTA
>JAVQJG010097828.1:0-13138 GCA_036024015.1 Craterocephalus amniculus
GGTATGGTATGGTATGGTACGGTACGGTATGGTATGGTACAGTATGGTATGGTACGGTATGGTATGGTATGGTATGGTATGGTATGGTATGGTACGGTACGGTATGGTATGGTACGGTATGGTACAGTATGGTACGGTATGGTATGGTATGGTATGGTGTGGTGTGGTGGTGTGTGGTGTGGTGGTATGGTTTATATGAAACTGGACTATTTGATGGATTTGGTTTAACTGGTTGAACCGGATTAAACTGGACTGAACTGGACTGAATCTGTACAAGTGACTTGTGATGTTTAAATCTGAACTGTATTGATCTGATTCTGATAGCTCCTCTCCCTTCCTAAAAACGGAAAAAAAAAAATCGTTTTTGTTTTCTGTGTTGCTCCAGAGGTGGCTGGAGTAGTTTGGCTGGTGTGACAAGAAGTCCATCCGTTTGAAGAGTAAAGTTTGTGTTTTCTGAAGGGAAATAATCTTTCTTAGAACTTTAAATGAGTTGTTAAGCCTTGGGTGAGCTGCTGTATAACTGTTTTGTCTCATAAGCTAATTAGAAGTGAGAGAGGACTGATATCCTGCAGCCCCTCGGCTCAGCACTTCCCACCCTGTAAATGTTTATGGCCCTGACCCAGATTGCATCTCAGATTTGAGGGATTGGCCCCCTGTTGACTCACAGCATGATGGTGACTGCCGTGCTCTCCCTATCTCTTTGTTTATTGTGTCTCAAATTCTTCAAGTTTGACCTCCTCATCCCCCAAACTGAAGCTACTAGCGATCGTGGAGGTGTGTAGATGAGTGAAAATGAGGCGTTTTCTATGTAATGCAGCTAAAAGCTCCTCCTGCAGCGATGCAGCGTGTTAACTCTCTCCTGAACGTGTGGCTGCAGCTCTCCAGGCTCATTACTCCTCAGACTCATCTTCAGTATGAGCCTGATTACAAGTGAGAAGTGGGCTCAGTGGGGTTCTCTTCATACACTGAGTCCTTGTTTCCCAGCTGTCTATTGTTCATTGATGGAGGTGGTTGTCATAGTCGTGCAATAACAAAAGCCTGACTATTGCTGTGTTTACCTCTGCACAGGAACTACTGGGCAATTCTCCGTTAAATTACAGCCATGTGTGGGCCGCTGATCTCTCCCCTCACCCGCCAGACACACACACTAACATTCATCCATATCACACACTCTGAGCTGAGAAGGATATAAGACTGCCACCGTGGCCATAAACCTCCACGAAAAGGCAAGCACAGCCAATCAGTAACTTTCTTTTGTCCTGTAGCACCTGCAAGAAAAGGCTCCAAAAGAAAAGAATAAGGAATGAGACGTTTGGCAAAAATGACACCTCAAAAGTGAATCTACAGAACTCATGACCACAGCACGAGCTGCTCCAGCACCACCCCCATCCCAGCAGCCACTGGTGGGAGAGAAACAGGCATCATCTTGCTATCTGGGATCTTTTATACTTCCTGTTTCACCCAGGTGTTACAGACATTTCCAGTTCAAGTCTAACAGCTAATGGCTCTGTTAAATTTTATCATGAGCTTTGTCTGAACTTCCTGCTCTCACACTTAGAATCAGAAATCCTGGAAACCTTTTGAACTCATTATTTGCTTCAACTTGCGTATTTGATATATAAAAAAAAAAAAATTCTTTTCCCCCTCTATTTGTTACCGATGCCAAAACATTCCTTGTGACTATAAGGAACCATTTCTTCTGTTTCTAATCTTCTTTGGCTTCATTCCCACTGGAGGTTTCCAGTCATGCTGGTCGCTGAACCAACAGCGTGCCACCAATCTCACTGTTAATAATAATAATAATAAGAAGAAGAAGAAGAAGAAATAGTAAAAATAATAATAATAATAATGTTGTTTTCATAATAATAAGAATGATCATCATCATCCTCATAATCATTATAATTATTATTATTATTGTTACAGGGATTACAAGTAAAATAAATTTTTTCCATGTAAAAATGATGTACTTGGTGATTAGCTCACATCTTTGCCTGGTGCCGGTTATATGTCATTTTGATGCTGTTTTAGCTGCAGCTCCTAAGCTATTAGGATTTGCTTGGTGGCTTGCACCACGGACGGTCTTAATGCATGCAGGTCTTAATGGATGCAGGTAACAGTAGTAAAGCTGCCAGCCCTGACTTACAAATATGATGACGAGGGAAACGACAGTCTGCTGCTAAAGGGATACAGTGAGCCGACAATATACAGTGGTGGAGAAAAAAATTCAGACACCCTTGCAAATTTAAACAAACGTATTGGCTTTTTTTTTAGGTTTTGTTTAGTATTTTTGCTGTCACTATAAGAAATTGCATTTGAAGACCTAAGAGTGATTCTTATTTTGAACATGTAATTTTAACATATATTCATTGTTTTATTGTTGTATTATTCTATACGGTGGTTTGGTGCAATGTTCTTGCTTTCAGTGTGCTTAGAAGAAATAGACTGGATTAGATACAGTATTTCCCAAATGCGTGGGTGTCTGAAAATCTTTTTCTACCGCCATATAACAGGAAACCTAAATGTTCAGTTTTAAGTTGTTTTCATGGTGACAGTTTGACCAGCGTCTGCTGCAGGTGAGACCACTCATCAGTATGTTCATCATCACACAACCTTATTAAAAAAATCATTTTAAGACATACCTATGGAGGTTAAAAACACTCATGAATGCCCACTGATAGCTAACTTTTGTGTGAGATTGTCAGTTTAACCATAATGCAGTCCCACATTAAATGTGATTTTGTTCAGCATTGATGGAGCCCCACATGCTAATTTTCATAGACGGAGCTCCAGGTTGCAGGAGTGGCTGACAGCTCATCATGTGATCTGCACTTAACCAACTCAGCTTCTTCACAGGGAAAAGGAGGAATGTAAGAAGAATGGAGAAAGAAAAAAATGAATTAAATATTTTTTTTAATTACATGTGTCCAGAAAAGCCACATCATGTGGCTAGCTTCATGTAATGTTTTTCATTCAGGTAAGATCAACATCCAACACCTTTACTCTGGGCTGAAGCTAACAAACAAAAGCTGTAAATGCACACTGATAAGAAGGAGGCTGTCTGCTCATCAATAGTGAGCTGCTACACTCAGACTTTCTGGATAATTCTGTGTTGAGAGGAAAATTACTGGAACATCTTGAAGTTGTGCTGAGGTTGCCTGTGATCAAAGTTTATGTTGTGATATGACTAATAAAAGAGGAAAAACAGGACCTTGGTGGTCCCAGTGGCTAGAAAGGTCAGCCCAGCTGTTTTCATTTGTGTTACTCCATCCTCAACATTACTTACCCTTTCCATGGGAATCAAGCCCTGCATGAAAGAAACTCCCTTTGTCCTTTGTGTTAGTTTAATGATGTTATTTATGACTACAAGGGAGGAAATGTTTTAAAGGGGTACCTGAAGAAAGCCAACAGAGGATAAAATAATACAACAGGATCTGGGAAAAACACCTGACGTGAGTGAATGAGAAACTTGTGAACCATAAAGAGCATTTGTAGTGTCATTGTGTTGGAGAGAACATGTCTGAAACACATGCACATGGTTGCAGGGCTATTTTTCCTTTTCTCCCTCCAGCAGACAGTTCATCATCTGCAGTTATGCGTGTGATGCAATGCAGGGAGGAAGCTGAACATCACCACATCCCACAGAAACAGCTGAGAAACTACAGGAATCCAGACTTTTTGTCTGAATAAGTAGGAATAAGCAAATACAGAATACGTCTAAGTAAACAGTAGCTGTCTGTATTTATTTATTTATTTACCTTCCATATTGTAATAATTACATACGAGTTAAACATGTCAAAGCGTATAAATACATGTACATGTATGTTGATCTGTATAAATCTTCGGACTTCATGATGGAAACTAAAGAGAGAAGTTATCCCAGGAAAGTTTGTCCTGTGTGGAGGAACGCTCTGATTGTCACTCTGATGTGAAATGGCTCATCCTCCCTGAGCTCAGATGGTCCTTTCATCTTTTATGGAGTCCTAAAAAGCACATGTTCAATTCCCAATTCCTCAGCAAGTGTTGGGCTGTTATTGTTTGTCCGTTGCAGATTCGTCGTAAAAAGCCACACATCTGAGACGTTTGCTGCGCTCTATCTCACAGCACTCGCATGTGAAAGCAGGACTCTTTCAGCCATGTGGCTCATTTCTTAGCCAAAGGTCTTCATGTTGCCACACACATTATCTGGCCAAGGACACCGCGGTGTGTCTGTGTGTGTGTGCGTGCATCTGTGTGTGTATGTGTGTCATTTTTACACTGCCAAATACTTTTTCCTCCCAGAAATCCTATTTAGCACATCATGTCGGGCAGAAATTGAAGGCTGGGACATCAGAGGAACTGGAAAAGGTGTTTCACAATCATGACATTGTGGAGAAATATCTTCTTCACTCCATAATTCAGAGATTTGATGTGTCTGGTCTTTTTGGTTTTGGAAAGCAGCAGCTGACATCTCTCCTGGTTCCCACAACGGCAGGTTTATGACTGCAGTGCACAGTTTGAGTTGTTTGGACTGAACTCAGGAAAAACAGTGAATTCAACTATAGGTTCTTATTGGGGCAATAAAGTGTCTAGACAACACTCCCCTCTTTTTCACCTTCAGCCAGGCCCTGAAAGGGCATTTGTTTATCTGAATATATTGGCGTGTCTTTGTCTCCTGCTTATCAGCTGTGGCATTATATAACACATGCTGACATATTTTAGCCTGAAAGGAGAATATGAGCAGGATCACTCAAACAAGATTTTTTTCTTAATTTAAAAATTTTTCAGTCACCAACATGAGGCCGATGAACCACAGGAGACGACTCTCCTTCTAAAAGTGGTCCAAAACTATCAATTCAGCTAGTCTGTGCAAACTTGGTCTTTGTTCCATCATTAAATTAAGCCTCTTCTTGATGTCTGTGCAGGGCAGCACAGAACAGTCCAGAAGATGCTAGCAGACACCAGGAAGCACCAATGCTAACATGTAGCATAGCATCATGATGGTAAGAAACTCAGCTAAAAGACTCTACTATGAACTGGCATTCAAACCAAACACAGTTCAAACCCCAACCAATTATGTGTAAGAAAAGCACGAGAACATCTGTCCACTTCAGAGCTTCTGATCATTTCTCCTCTTCAAGCAAACCACATGAACACGGCGTCGTATGAAAGCAAAGACTGCTGGTTACAAAGATGTCTGTCTCACCACTGTGGGACAGAAACTGGCTTTGCTGTTCAATGGTAAAACGTTTTATTGCAGCTACTGCTTTACTCATTTCTAAATGAATTGGGCTGCAGATTCTTGTTTCTGAAAGTAGTCTGGTTTTCTTTTGGGAAGGAGACGATATTTACACAATCTATGGTGTTCCAGGTGAATTTACTCTGACACAGGAACACATATCTTGATTCTGTAATAATATCATATGTCGTAGCTTTCTGTAGAGACGAGGATTACACAACTGCTCTTTTAGGCCACTAGGATGTAAAGGTCTGTAATATAGTCTGATAAATGTCCTGTTCTGGACTAATAAATCTGCCGGAATGATGTGCTTTCTTTCTCCAAACATCAGGAGAATGTTTGGAGCAACAGCAGCATTAAAAATAAATGTTTCCCACCCCTAAGGGGTCCAGCTGGACTCCTCAGTGTATGAGGGGCAGGCTTTGCTCATCCAGGAATGTCTTTGGTATGTCACATTAGGAAAATAAATTCCTGTCTGCATCTTGAAATCTGCAAATGAACAAAGTGGAGGAAAGAAGTTTGAAACTCCAGCCTGTCCTGCAGCTCATGCTAACATCTGTTAGCATGTTGTTTGCTGTCAACATGTGCAGGTGGAGAAGCTGCTGCAGGATGCCTCACGAGATGTAATAATGTGGGGTTTTCCTTTGTGAATGATAAAATGAATCAAGATCAACAGCATTATTTCAGCATGTTACAGATTGCACAAGACACATTTTCTTTTTAATCTCGGATTTTCATTTTTCAGGATGGAGGACTTGTAAGAAACTTAGTGACATATTGAGTCTTAATTCTACTAAATAATAAGTAAATATATGATCTTCCACTGTCACCTGGACCCACAGGTGTCATAAGTCTTCCTATTACTTTATCCTTCACTTGTAGTCACAACAATGCAGGTTGGACGCTGTGTAAAATATGAATGGCAAAATTTGATGAATTTTGACAACTCATTTAATTCCTGCTAAAACATAAACAACACATTTTATCACCAGTAAATCGAAAACAGCAAATAGTATTTTCAGTAGAATATAAACAACATATTTTATTACCATTAAAACAAAAAGATATTTTATATGTGCCCAATAAAACATAAAGATCGTATTTTATTGCCAGCGGAGCATAATCCTTTTATTCCCAGTATACACAAAAAACATATATTATTTCTAATGAAACATAACTTAGTAGTTTACTTCCACACACACATATATACAAACACACACACACACAAACTGAACTAAATAAATAAAATAAACTAATCGTTAATCTTAATTAAATGACGGTGGACTTTTGTGATGTTTGTGAAGCTCTTTCTCTCTCTCTCTCTCTCTCTCTCTCTCTCTCTCTCTCTCTCTCTCTCTCTCTCTCTCTCTCTCTCTCTCTCTCTCTCTCTCCGCTGTTACAGTACACGTTTGATGAAGGAGGAACAGAGCCGAAGGTGGATGTCAGTGACCCTGCCTCCATCCTACAGGCCGGCCACTGGCGTGCCTCCTCCCGCCCCCTTCTGCCGCTGCGCTCCGCTCATCAATAGGGAGTCATTTGAATAATGTGTGAGCGCTTGGACCTGAGCCAATCAGCTGTCAGGGGCCTGTGATAAATCGCAATGCATTATCGATAATAATAATTACGTTGACATGCGCATTTCTACTTGAGGGGCTAATTTTCCGAGCCGAAGAATTTGGAGAAGAAGGGGAGGAAAAGTGTCCGGATGGTCGCAGCATGTCGAGGCGCAAACAAGCCAAACCGCAGCACATCAATTCCGACGAGCCCGGTTCGGTCCACACTGGTGAGTTTGTTTGGAGGTTGCTGATCTGAGCTGGAAGTTGGGTTTGTTTCTGTTGCTGGTCTTCTTTCATTTGGTCGGGATAAACTTGGACACGTTCAGAATCTGTTCTGGACTCATACAGGTGCTGCTGCGCGAGACTCGTTTCAGAAACCACCACTGTAACATTTCACTCCTTAATTTCTCTTCTTTAACCTGCTTTTTAACCTGCTTTTAGTCTTAAACTCGGCTTTTTTTCTGCGGTTTTTGTGTGTGTGTGTGTGTGTGTGTGTCGGACTTTGCACGGTGAACAGAGCTGGATCCAGTGGACTTCTCAGGACCGGTTCTGGTGTTTCTTTACCGTGTTTTTGAAGAATTACCTGGAAAGTTTGTGGGACGGAAACTAGCCGTAGATCCGAAGATCCCGGAGTGGAACACCTTTTGGTTTATTTTTGGATCCATGCGCTGCGGACTGGGTCTAGGTCTGTTCAAACTTTTGTTTAAGTGGAAATCTGAGCGCGTGTTTCTTCTGATGAAGTTACATATCTTTATGCTGTAACTCCTCATGCTAGAGGGAAATAGTCTGGATTATTTGGTGTGTCTGAGTTACTTGGCCTCAAAATGAAAGTCTGAAACAAAGCTTTCCAAAAAAGTGTCTGAAATGTGAGTGTGGGGTAAGCTGACCTAAAGGCAATAAATCCCCCAGTTTAATGCATGACTGTTTCCTTTAGTACATGTGTGGAGAGGTGGGGGATGGAGCAGGCTGCTGGTGAGACTGGGTGGGGGTGCGTGCGTCCTGCTGCCATATGAGAGCGGTGTTTGACTTCACCTTCTCATTAAGAAAAGTTGGGGAGAAAAACGTTGAATGAGCTGGAATAGTTTCTGATTCATCTGCTGTGCGGGATATTTCTGTCAATCAGTGACGAGGTGCGCACGCGCGTGTGTGTGCGCGTGTCTTAATGTCGCGCGCACATATTGAATGTTAAGTCTGACCTCGTGTCATATCGGTGGAAAGGTGATCGGACACAGGTCATACGCCGTCAAGTGGTAAATGAAAGTTCTGCCTGTTGGATTTCTTTAAAAATGGACAAGTTGTGGTCTTATTAAAATGTATTTGTGTGACGTGTTTTTTGTTTTAGCTGGCGCGCGTGCTTGTTTTCAAATTAAGGATAAGACTGCTTAAATAGCAAAAGCAGACTAGATGAAATAATTCCGTTTGTGTCTTTTTTCTTCTTTTTGTGACACCGCTTCAGTGCCTCCCGGTGAGTAATTAACAAGGCCAAAAGTTTCCCTGGCCAAATGCAAACAGGTGGTCTGCCCCCTTTTCTCCCAGGCATTTGCATTTAACAATACACCCAGTTGTGAAATGGCGTCTTGGTTAGCAGACAATTTAAAATGCACACTTGGAGCACTTCTCAGCCTTTCACAGGTTGTGAAAATCTGGCCGCCTAATTGCATTGTAAATGTAGACCCTGACTTTTTATTTTTTCTACTCTTTTGACTTTAGAGTGAGTTGTATTCTTATGGGACAAATATTTTAATTAGGATTGGATTATTTTTCCAGTGAAGTTGCCAGGATCAGATATGAATCCCTGTGAGAAAACAGTGTGGTCATTCTTTTGCAACTAAGTTTTTTTCTCTCTTATTTAGATATGTACAAATGTAGCCGTTTAATCTCCAGAGTGCAACTCTTTTGTCTTTTTGCTCTGTGTTGTATCAAAGGTAGATGGCTGCCCTCTGCTGGACACATTTAGGGGTTTTAAAAACCACACTTGCCACCAGAAAGGGGGCACAAGGAAATAAATGAATGTGTTGGAGAGAAGTCTGCAGCAACTGAACATTTAAAAACATCTTGACCCTTAAAGTAAGATCTGAGAAAATTAGATAGCTGTGTTTACTTTCATCTGTTGCTCAAAGTTTAGGGCCTGGTGTTCATACAACCAGACTGAAAGTGTGTGCAAGGTTTGCTCTTTGTTCATGCTGTTATCCTCTCACATGAGAGGGAAATCCAAATATTCCTGGTTTAGTTATTCCTAACTGGGAATGTTGTGTTTTCTGCTTTCAGGGCTTTCTCAGGATGATCTGGCCGAGGAGACGGGAACCGACGCAAAGAGGCTGAGGATGGATGACAACAAAGTCTGCACCAAGTGTTGTGCCGAATACTTTGACGAAGCCGAATTTCTCGAGCATGAAAAAAATTGCACTAAAAATCAAAAAGTGGTCATCATGAAGGAGGGGTACGGCAATGAGGTGCCGGATGAGTATTCCCAGGGTTCTCCTGAGGGCGTGAACAGCGACCCTGATGACAGCCAGTCCAGCAATCATTCCAATACAGACCAGCTGGAGAGGACAGAGGAGGAGTCCAGCCTGAACGCCGAGGACTCGGGACACCAGGATCAGGGAGAGATGTCCGCCAGTCCCGAGATGGCTTTTCAGTCTTCACCAAAGAGGCACGACACAAACGTCACCTTGGAAGCCATGGCTGACACCAAGGTGGCCGTCTCCCAGCACTCTTCCAGCGGCTCGGCGCCATCACAGGCACAGGAAGCGCTGCAGACCATCCCTGTCATCCTGGAGCAGCTGGTGTGTCTGCAGCAGCAGCAGCTACAGCAGATCCAGCTCACGGAGCAGATCAGAATCCAGGTCGCCATGATGACCCCGCAGGCTCTGCAGTCATCTGTGGGGGCCGCCGTGGACCCTCTGAAGGCCCTCGGTGCTCATCTCTCCCAGCAGCTGTCTGCTGCTGCAGCTCTGATCGGGAAAAGGACCGGAAGCCAGAGTCTGTCCATGGAGACCATAAAACAGGGTAAACTACCTCTGCCCGCCGGCATCCCCCCGTCTCTGGGATCCGTAGCTTCTAAATCAGACATTTTGAAGAGCGTTCCAGATCTCAGCAGCCGCCTGCCGGCTCTGCTGCCCCAGTCTCCAGGTGTCCTGGCTTTCCCCGGCTCCTTTAACGGGATTCAGGCAGGGATCGAGTCCTCTAAAAAGCTGAAGACCAAGATGCTGACCCTCCCTCCAGAATCAAAGAATGTAGAATCTCTGTACAAGCACAAGTGTAAATACTGCGGGAAGACGTTTGGGAACGACAGCGCGCTGCAGATCCACCTGCGCTCCCACACGGGAGAGAGGCCCTTCAAGTGCAACATCTGCGGAAACCGCTTCACCACCAAAGGAAACCTCAAAGTCCACTTCCAGAGGCACAAAGACAAGTATCCGAACATAAGCATGAATCCCCATCCTGTACCGGAGCACCTTGACAATATTCCCACCAGCAGCGGCATTCCCTTCGGAATGTCTGTGCCCATAGAAGAGTCCAATCTGAGTGAAATGAAGCCCATCCTCAGCCATCCGGCTCCTGGCTTCAACCCATCATCCATGTCTGGATTCAAAACTTTTGATGCCTACGGCGGCGATGCGTTTTCCCAAAGGCCCTCCCCGTCCACCAGCGACAGCTCCCCGTCCATCTCCTCTGTGTTTGGCCAGGAGTCGGGCCTGGATCCCAGTCCGAAGGATGCCAAAGAGCTGCTGGGAGCGCTGCATCACATAAACGGCGGCGCCCTCCCCGGAGACGCTGGCTCTGGAACCGCGAAGCTCCAGCAGATGGTGGACGGCCTGGAAAAAAGGACGGACGATCCCAACGAGTGCGTGATCTGCCACAGGGTGCTGAGCTGCCAGAGCTCTCTGAAGATGCACTACCGCACGCACACCGGGGAGCGGCCCTACAAGTGCAAGATCTGCGGCCGCGCCTTCTCCACCAAGGGCAACCTGAAGGCTCACTACGGCGTGCACCGTGCCAACACGCCGCTCAAGATGCAGCATTCCTGCCCCATCTGCCAGAAAAAGTTCACCAACGCTGTGGTTCTGCAGCAGCACATCCGCATGCACATGGGGGGGCAGATCCCCAACACCCCCATGCCAGAAAACCAGTTTGAAGCTGGAGAAGCAGCGGAGCCTTCTCTGTCAGAGGACAAGAGCATGGAGGTGAACGGCTTTGACGCAAGCATGGAAGACCACGAGTCGGAGCTCAACCCCCAGAAGTCCAACGATTCCTTAAATTCCCTCCCTCCCCCCTCCGAGGAGCCCCAGAGGCTGGCGCCCCCCCCAGTGTTCTCCAGCCTGGACGTCCTGAAGAATCTCACCTCTGCTCTTGCTCTGAAAAGACAGATTAGCACAGCCTCGGAGAGCGAGGGAACGCCCAAAGAGTCCCCGCCGGAAACTAACAACGGCCGCAGTCCGGCCATTTCCGACTCAGCCACGTCCTTCCACTCCTCCTCCCCCCTGAACAACGCTGGGACCAGGTCCCCCGAGCCAGCTGCCGAGGAGTTCAGCCTCAGCGGGTCCAAACCGGAGTCCATTGGCACACAAGATTGCGGCGAGTCGGGCGGCGCTCTGGACCTGACGGCTTCCAGCAGCTTCACCCCCAAAGTGATCAAAGAGGAACCGGGAATGCTGTTTACCAACGGAGACTACGGTAAGTGTAACGATGACGGGAAGCTGTTCCAGCCTGTCGGATTAATTCCATGAAAGTAATTTTGTTTCATTTCCACCTGGTGTATCAGCAGCTCCCAGCGCCATCCCCTTCATGAAGATCCCGCCCAGCCTGGGCAGCATGGAGATGAAGATTCCCTCTGAGAATCCGTTGGGTCCTCATGGCCTCTTCAGCTCCCACATGCCCCAGGGAACGGCCATGTCCTCGTCCTCCATGTCCTCCATTTCAGCCGCGCCGCGCCGCTCCACCAAGCAGCACACCTGCAACGCCTGTGGGAAGAACTTCTCCTCGGCCAGCGCCCTGCAGATCCACGAGCGCACGCACACGGGCGAGAAGCCCTTCGCCTGCAACATCTGCGGCCGCGCGTTCACCACCAAGGGAAACCTGAAGGTGCGTCTCATCTTCCTCCTCTTCGGTTCTCCGACTGTTCTGGAGCTGACGGTGTTTTTTTTAAATTTTTTATCTCAGGTTCACATCGGCACCCACATGTGGAACAACTCGTCGCGCCGCGGCCAGCGCCTGTCTCTGGACAACCCCATGGCGCTGATGGCCATGAACTCCGAGGCCAAGATGCTGCCGGACATCATGCAGGCGCCCAAGGAGCTGCCGGCGCCGCCCATGAGCTTCGACCCGTCTCTGTGGAACCAGTATGCGGCCGCCGCCTTCAGCAGCGGCCTGACCATGAAGACCAATGAAATTTCTGTCATCCAGGGAGGCGGCATTCCGCTCCCTGGCAGCCCCGCCGGTGGGCCTCTGATCGGGTCCACCGGGGGCCTCATGAAGATGGACGGATCCCACTCGGGTTTGCCCGCCGCCGTGGCTGAAAGCGAGAAGAACGGCTCCGACGGCATCCCCAAGGCTCAGTTCCCACATTTTATGGAGGAGGGTAAAATCGCTGTAAACTGAGGTCGTCGGAGGGCGAGCGATTCAAATGAGGTACAATCACATGCTCATGATTCAAGTGTTGTTTAGTTGAACCTGATTATAACTACTGTAGTTGTATTTTTATTTCATATGAATATATATGCGGGTATTTTTTTTCTGTGTTTTTTGCTGTCTATCAGAAGTTTGAATGTATAAATTACTTGAAACTGCTTTAATTCAAACTGTCTCATCGACGACTTTGAAGGATTTTGACTTGACGTGGAAAAGGTTTGAGGGCGTCGGGCTGAGTGGTCCCGCCTCGGCCTCCACGAGTAATGTAGTAAACTGTAGAAGTCCAAAGACGCCTCCCCCCGCCGCGGAGGACCATCGCTTTTATGACATTGTACATGTATGTGCTGGTGGAAAATGTCATCTTTTCTCATCTGGAAGGTTTTTGATGATCTGGATTATTTCACTGTCGGGTTGTGTGTGAAGTTTTTCCTGATCTGAATGAACTGTGCTGCGTTCAGGCACCATCAGGTTTTTACAAAGTCTCTGCTGGACTGGTATGTTTTCTCATTTCAGATTTCCTTTGCCCCGTTATAGTTTACTGAATTCCTGTTTTCTCCCGGTTTTCCGACTTCAGGGAGCCGTGTGATGCTTCATGTTCTCAGGCTGCACTTTATTCCAGCTTCAGTTACATTTCCCTGCTCTAAACGTGGACTTTTCCTCTCAGATAAAGACTATTCAAACTGTAAGATTGCTTTTTTTTTTGGGGGGGGGGGGTTGTTTGTGATGTTTTCTTGGT
>JAVQJG010097831.1:0-22572 GCA_036024015.1 Craterocephalus amniculus
TTACACTTCGCCATAAATCACACAAGTGTTACCTTTATATTGATACCAAGCTTATTTAAATGAACCTTGTGGTTGCAGAGATATACTCATTTAAAGTGAAACATGTAATTTTGAGGAATATTGGCCAAGAGCTAATAGCATTGACATGTTCTTTATTCAGTCTTTAAAAGCCCTGTTTCTCCAAAAACACACACTTTATTTTAAAAAGCTTAAAAAATCACTACAACAATAAGAACAAGAGCAACAAGAACATCAAGAACCAGACCAAAATAAATAGGAAAATGTTAGAAAAAAATCTAAATAGATAAAATATAAAGGTCTGCATAAAATACAACAAAATAAATCCTTAATAAAAAACTAAATTACAAAAAATTCCAATGAACAAAAAAAGAATTAAGTAAAATTCTCAATTAATAATAATAATTTGTTATTTACTATTATATTTAACTTGTAAACATTATTTTAAACATAATAATAACAAGAATAATATGATTACAATAATGTAAAACTATTATAGTATTATTATATTATTGTCCACCTTAATTTTGATTCATCTGGTCCTTTCTTTCCTCGAGGTCAAGGGCCCTCTTCAAAGGGCTTACCTGTACCACGCAGGTGCTGCGAGCTGCAGCCCTGGTGATCTTTTTATACTGCCTTGGGGTAATGTCCTTTTCCTTCTTCTTAGGAGACTGCTGGTCCCCCTCCTCCTCCTCCGGCCCGGAGGCCAGCCGGCGCTTCAGGTTTCTGTTTTCGTTGCGCAGGGCCTGCGCCTCTTCCTCTAGATGCTCAATGCGAGCCCTGATCTGTTTAAGCTCTGCTTTCTGGTTTGAAAACGTACACTCAGGGTCTCCGCAGTGGGGCTCCGGACTGAGCTGAAGCGGGGACATGTTGAGAGCATCCTCATCCTCCGCCTCCAGGTCGAGCCAGGATGCCATCGATGGGGTGGGCTCTCTGGCTCGCAGGGCTGCAAGCAGCCGAACCGCCTCCTTCCTTAGAGAGCGGACCTGGTACACATAGCTCAGTTTCACAGAGAACTCCCTGTGAGTACAGCGGATATGGCGGTACAGCTTCTTGCCCCTGTGATCGCACCCCACAACTGGGCAAGATGAACAGCGGCCGTTCACTCTTCCTCGTGACATGTTTAATGCGCTCCTCTGTATTTACCACCTTGTGCTCCTTCTTAAGGTGCTTACTCAAATTTGAGTAGCTGTCCGGGCATAACGGGCACATAACCATCTATGGAGGACAGATAAATAGAGAAATATTGTAACTACAGCACATGACTACAGCAGAGTAAGTAAACTATTTCCGGTTTACAAAATAAAGCGCTTAATTCAAAGAAGTATTGTCCACTTATGTTTTAAGCAACTCATTTACATTGAATGTAAACTATCAAATTGTCATGGTAAACCAAAGGGGGCCCCACAACAAAATGTTTGGGAACCACTGCCGTAGCTTCTGATAAGCGACAGTTGGATGAGAAAGAGTCTCCCTGAGCGGCTCTGTGGCGATTAAACTGCTCGTAAACATTGATGTGTTTGCTTTTCCAAATAAGTAAGCAGGTAAAACTATAGACAACAACTATCTACTAAAAGTCCAAAACTATCAGGTTCAGCCGTTCATTTTTAATACACTAATTAGCAGACTTGCGGTCAAAAGACCGCTGGCTGCGCTTCCAGCACTCGTCTCCACGTTCAAATCGATACTGCAGGAGATGCTGCTGCTAAAGGAACAGCCAATCAGTTAACTTTGGCAGCCTTGCATGCTTTGGTTGATTGACGAAGTCATTCTGAAAAACTTTATTATGAAATAAGAAGGCCCATGTGGAAATAGGTTTTATGAAATAAAAAAGGGCATTATTAAAAAATGGACTTTGTTAAAAAATAAAATAAAAAATAATTAAATATATATTTAAAAGATCTTGGAAAATGAAATTAAAAGTAAACATTGTAAAAAGTATTATATTGTGAAAAAATGAAATATTTTAATAAATTGAAGATAATAAATATATATTAAAGAATAATGTGTATATTTCACAATAACACACCCTTATTTTACTATTAAAGGCCATAATATATATTTGCCTTTTATTTATCAAAATCGTATTTATTTTAAAGTCTTATTTATTCAATTTTGAAAATTTTGGGCCTCCATAGAAGAGCAGCTAGAAAAAGTATAATCCGCTGCAGTGCATCTCTACTCAGTCTTATGTTTAATGTTTTTTATGTACATGATCCCTGACAAATAAACCATTAAAATCAAAATATAATACAAGGCAGAAGCACAAGGACTACTGGGCTGTCCTAAAGGACAATGTACCCCAGGAAACTGGTGGTGTTCCTGTGCTCTGATGCTGGAGGAGGAAGGAAACTTTTGCTGTACAGAAGAGGAGCTACTGAAGTCAACTAATGCAATATCCATGGACTACAGCTCTGACAAACTTTGTAATCCAGAAGATGGTGTTTCACCTCCAAACCTTCAACTGGGGGAAAAAATAACATTGGCCAAAGCTAGACACCCATCTGTAACCACTCACAAGATAAGAAAATTGCAAAGACAGTGGCAGTCCTAACCTGTTTGATGATAACTTGAGCATGTAAATATCAAATTAAATTTTACTTTGACACAGAAATCCGCAGTCCATATCAGAGGGGTTACCCTCTTTGTCTGATGGCAAACTTTTCCACTTCACATCTTATAGATAATTTATTCAAGCAAATGATTTATCAATTATCCAGTTTGTGACTGGGCAATCAGACAATACTGCAAAAGAAAATAAAAAACCACCTGCCCTATAGTAAGATATCCAGCTAGATAAATAATAAAAACCATTTAGGCTTCGGTATCTCTCATATTATGTCTGCATTAATTCATCAGTGGCGCCCAAAATGAATTTTAAAAGGGCCAATTTCCAACATAAGACAATAACATCAAAGTAAGATCCTGCAGTCTCATTTGTTAATATATTTACTAAATGAAATCCCAACAATGACCACTTCTCCTGAGATAAAAATCAAATTGGTACTTTTCAAGTTGAAGGTTATTTCCTGAAGAATGCCATATTTTATTTTGAATTAGTTTTGCACACTCAGTCCAGTGAATAAAGGCATCCTGCTGTATAATATCATCCTTCAAACCTTAGACACAATAATGCAGGTCCACGTCATGTCATTGTGAATGAAGTCCTGTTGATTCATTAATGCCACAGCACAAAACGAGAGGAAACATCACCTTATAGTTTATAGGTACAGATAGATGTGTCCCCTGGTGCTCCTGTTCTGGACAGCGTTTGTGAGATAAGGTCACAGGAAGGGGAAAGGTCAGAGAACGGTGAAGGAGCTGGATCAGAGGTCTGAAACATCCTGACACAAAGAGATGCTGTTTCTCTGATATCAAAAAATCTCTGTCCAGCGGAGTAGAAAGCTAAATTGTTTGCTGTAGTAAGAGGCAGCTGCCAGGCTGAGATTACACCGTGGCATAATGCTCACCACTCAGTGTGAGCGGAAGAGAAAAATGCATGTTTTTACTGAGCTGAAAACATAAGCAAAGATGGATGATTACTCTTCAATAGTGGCTCTCCGCCACTTCTCAGACACATAAGGAGAAATATGTTATTGTTTCATACAGTTATTGTGAAGGTGTCTGAAAGCAAAATTTATTATTTGTGCAAATCTATAATAGGTCTACAATCAAGTCAAGGGATAATCAGATTTTAGAAAGCAGTTGCATGTTCATAAGTTACACAAACGAGTTTTACAGGAACTTTGTGGAAGTCAACTCTGGGAAGGGACCTGTAATCAAAAATTGACATCACTAATACTGGAAATATGTAGGCCTGTTTACGGTAAGTGTAAAGTTTCCTGGCACAATGAGCTGGAACAATGGGACGATGAAGGAGATAAAGATGTCTGTTGGTCATAAGAGTTGCAGAAAACCTGAGGAAAAGGATATGTGTTTGGACATGTGTGTCCAATACTGATGCATAAATAAAAATGGGTTTTATTCACTAGTTAGTGTGTATGAGGGCCTCTGAGTCTGTAACGGTTGATATCCACCACACCCAGTCTGTCAGACATTCACTGAGTTTACCAAACACATGAGACAATTTCACTCATTATTTTTTAACAGACACTGCTCCGAGGAACACAGCAACAACTTTATATAAATTCTGCTTTAATTAGATTTTTAGATCGGTTTAGAGAGGGTGAAAGGGGAACAACTTAGTTAACGTTACATGCCAAACTTTAGCATGCAACAGTTGTTACCTCCGTTGGTGTCATGTTGCCAGCTCGGCATTAACAAACTCCTGACAAACGACCTGCTACCACTTAAGCTAACAGTTTATACTAAAATAACGTTAAACAGCCGACTAATGTCTTACCTGTGTGCAACTTTGAGAAATAGTTAATCAACCGGAGCCTTTTGCCTGTCGCTTCTGTCCCAGCCCAGGAAGAGAAACCCGGAAACTTCTTCCCCGAGTCCGCCCTCGTTCCTGAAGCTTTTCCTTACCAACGCCAGAGGCAACCGCGCGGCGTCACTGACGCCATTATGGCTCAGCGGCCCGGGACGGTCAAACAGTAAAGTAGCACACACATCAGAGCCAATATGGCGACTTCAGCATCGCAGTCGCTCTCAAAGTTGGTTTGTTACTGCTGGGTCTGACATTTGGAAAGTGTAATATTTTGTTGTAAAAAAATGTTTAAGAGCAAACGAATAAATTGAAATATCCAAGTGATTCATAGCGTCTTGATTATATCTAAAAAACGTGGTTTTTATGTTTTAAAATTCCAACATAAATCAATGAAAGACCATGAACCCTTATAATAAGCAACATTTTCAAATAGACCATATATATTCACACTCAGCCTACTAATTTAAGGTCAGCCATTAATTTTGTTCTATTTATTCTTATTGTAAATTCGGCGTTTTTTGGTCGTTTACCTTTTTCACAGCACTCATTCCCAATAGGCCTACACTAATGTGGGCTAGAGCATTTATGGACAAAATCTTCTGGAACAGCAGACCCATTTTAAACTATTCTATCAATCCAAGTGTCATATTAGATGTTTGGCCACTAGGTAGGCTATCTTTCATAGGCCCGATACAGCTAACAGAGGAACTTTAGTTAATGAATCATAAGCATTCAAATAGAAACCTTACATTGATTTTAAAATAAATTTCCAAAAATTAACTAAAATACCGAAATAAGATTGAGAATGTGTTTTGGAGCGAAACAAGGCTTTGTAGGCCTACATTTAGCCTAATTCGAATTAATCTTTTTTTTTTTAATCTATCGTGCCGTAAGCCTCGTTGTTCATGTCTGAAAAATCAATAACAAGCGTCCTGATTCCCATGACCACTGTTTCTCCTCCAAAGCTCCCCCTTCCCGTAAAAACCCTTCACCCCTCTATTCATTGTAAATAACTGTTCAAACTCACAATGCGCTCTGGACCGCTTCATTCAGTTGCACAACTTCCCTGCATTTTCATTGGCCCTTTGGGGATGCAGCGACAGCGGATTGGAGGAAACTTTCTTCTGGAGTCCACACACCCTCACCCCACACATAGCCTATCCGTGCTCCGCTGCTACTGGTATTCCAGTTGTTTTCACATCCCCACTAACAAAGAGACTCCAGGCTGCTGTTTTACCTCTCAGCGAGTGATGCGCAATTAACGACCGCTGCTGCAGCACATCAAGGTGTGAGATAGCAAGCTCGGACTGTCGAACAAATAACAGGAAAGTTTGATCAACCTAAAACAGATTAGACTAAACTTTGAGAGCGAAAATGGTGTCGGCCGGACTGGAAATCTTGGGACTTTCGTTGTGCGTAATCGGCTCGCTCCTGGTGATGGTAGCTTGCGGGCTTCCCATGTGGAAGGTGACGGCTTTCATCGAAGCCAACATCGTGGTGGCTCAGACGATCTGGGATGGTTTGTGGATGTCCTGTGCGGTTCAGAGCACTGGCCAGATGCAATGCAAGATACATGACTCCGTCCTTGCCCTCACCCATGATTTACAGGCGGCCAGAGCGCTCACCATCATCTCCTCCGTTATGGGTGTGCTGGGTCTTATGGTTGTGATTGCTGGGGCACAGTGCACCAACTGCATCCGTACCGAGTATGTCAAAGCTCGGGTGGTGAACGCCGGTGGGATAATCTACATCATCAGCGGGCTCTTTGTGTTGGTGCCCCTTTGCTGGATGGCCAACAACATCATATCGGACTTCTACAATCCACAGGTGCCTGCATCCAAGAAGAGGGAGATCGGCGCTGCTCTGTACATCGGTTGGGCTGCCGCAGCTCTGCTGCTGATCGGGGGAACTTTGTTGTGCTGTTCCTGCCCCTCCAGCGGGAACTCAGGATATTCGGTAAAATATGCACCGACCAAGAGAGCCACGCAGAACGGGGACTATGACAAGAGGAATTATGTGTAGCTGCGCGGTTCACAGCAGCCGCGCGGTGCGTAAAAGTAACCTGCAGCTTTGGAAAAACTGTTTTTTTTACGAACATTGTTTTTGCACCTATAACTTTTTTTTATTTGTTCATTTTTAGAAATTTGAACTTTGAAATCAGTCAAAGAACCTTCGCTGTTTTTACACTGGTCCTGCAATATCCTTTGGCCACTTATTTACACATACATTTTATGTGTCTACAGATTAACAAAAAAAAAAGACTATCAACCACAAGAGGTAGCTCACAACAAACAGGAATATATTTGTTAGGTACCTGCTTTTGTAAATCTTCAATATTTTTAGAATTTTGAATTATTTGCTGTTTTAAACCCCATGTATTTTCTTTTCTTGAGGAGGATTTCCACTGAAAGTATACTTAGTTTTTTTCCTCCTTTCGATGTGCAATGTCAGCACAAAGTAGTACAGTAGGCCTGACAATGGCTGCACTCCCACACATTGGAAGAGCAATTTGCTAGGGGGAACAACACCGAAATCTCGACAACAATGTTTGACAAGGAAAGGAGAAGAAAAAATGCATTTACATTAAAGCGCCAACACATCTCAGACCGGAATCTTTGCAGGTCAGAAGGGTGAATGAAGTTTGCTGTCCACGTTTGGATTTTTAGATTTAGCCCGGAACATATGGCTTCGTAACCATGTACAGTCCGTCGTTCGCCTGCACTGAGCACCTGTTAAGTTATAGGCTATTATATCTTTATTTCCCTTTTTTTCATTACTGTCTGTGCAGGAAGTATCTTGTCTTTGCATAAATTCCAGGAATAAACAGTTTTTTGTTGTTTTGTTGACGTTTGATGTAATGATTCATTATTCACGTATATGAAGATGTAATATTGTTTCATTTTTATTAAGATTAAAATGTATATATATTCTCAAACCTTAAAGTGTGTTATTAAAACAAAACGACCGACAACTGCGACGGTCTGCAGAGACAGGACTGTGTGCGTAAAACACGCCGTTCCCACCATGAATCCATAAACCAACCCCCACGGCGGGAGAAAGTATTTTGGTTATCCATAGAAATCCAGATGACAATGCCCATTCAGCTAGAGTGGGGCTCTGCTGTTCAACTCACAATACTCACTCCCCCCCACCCTCATTTCAGACCACCCCCTTCCCTCCTTCTCATCCGCAGTCAGTGGAAAGCCTTCAAATTAAAGCTATGGTGAAGCTGCTGCAATCGTCTTCCTGCAAGTCATTCCCTTCATTCATTGCTGTCAACCCCATCCCCCTGCAGCGTGATAAGATACATGGGCTCCTTGAGAAATGATGATGGGCGCCTCCATTGCTCAATTAGTCTGGATGATATGAAGTATGCAAAGTTACTGTTAAATCTGTGGCAAAAGGAAAACACAAGAAATGTAAGTTTGAGTTGCAGATCTACGATTTGAAACTGTGACTGGATTACACGGGCTTAACCACAGCCCCTTCTTGTTTTGCCTGGTGACTTAAGAATCTTAGCTGGTCATATGCCCTCTTAGAAGTTGAAAATAGGAAGTCTGCACACAGTCGGTGGGGAGTTCTGGGCAATCTGTGGACTCCAGAAATGTCATTAGAAATGTGAGGCTAAGGAGGCCCAAGAGCTTTTTAGACCTTTCAATCTAGTTGTCATTGGGGCAAAAGGGTTTATGTGTTGAATATCATACACAGATTTATTCTGGAAGCTTTGCAGATATTTAAAAAACAGTAGGCTACAACACAAAGTTGAAACGATGCTGCTTATCAATGAGTGGAATTGGAAACATCTTAACCCTTTAACTTTAACACTGAGGACAAACCAAGAGGGAAATGTTTCTTTGTATCATCCCTTTTCTTTTAAACTTTTCTTTTGTTTTTTTTAGCAAATAGTTGAGATTAAAGTTAATAATTAAGAAGTGACAGTGAAATAGTCACAATTTGAACCAGCTATGGGATAACAAACACTTTTCTTTTTGGTAGAACATACCGAAACCAATTGGTAGAGACGGTTCAGGCATGTTTATTTGATCAATTCTTGACTAAGTTTCATGATAATTACTGAAACTTTTGCTCTGCCAAACGTTAGAGCAGGAAGACAGAGGGATGAGGACACTGATGGAGTTCACTGTTTTTGAAATTTCACTAGAAGCAGTGGCTGGAAAGACAAATGATAATAAACCGAATTAAAAACAAGCTTTTTTAAATAAGTAAACATAAGGACATGCTGTATTTCTGTTTATTTGGACATCTTTCCTTATTAATATGAATAATGAATAAATCATTGCTTCTGTAAATGTGATTTATCCCTCTGAACAGTTTTGAATTTGTGTCTCAAATGACTGAAATGTGTCTATGGGAGCGCAGGAAGCCATTTTGTGCAGGTATGAGTTGCCTGCAGGAAGAACGCTGTGGCCTGTGTGAGTTTAGTAGACACTCCCTGGAAGGTGCCGTGTGATCTACCTCAGTGAGATGTTTTTATGGGATTGTTAGTTCCACTGCTTTAGTCACAATACACAGTGACAAAGTGCTCAAACCTGCGTGCACGTGTGTGTGTACAAGTAATGTGTTGAGCCCGTGCATGTGAGAGTGTCGAAGGGGTGAAAGGAGGTGGGGGGCATCTTTAAAAAACCTCATTCCAATGAGAAGAGAGGCAAAGCGACGTCACTCAATAGGCGCTCGCCATGGTAACTAGAACCTGCAGTTGCCTGGCTACGGGAGCCTATAATGTGGTGGTATGGATGAGCCTAATAAAAGGCCTGGCCGCCAGACACTCCAACAAACATGGAAACACACACGCACTAACATATGCAGAGTCTATGCACATGAGTCTGCAGGGTGAAGGAGGGATTTACCGAAAGCTCATAATGGTCACTGCAAACAGCTGTGACAGCAAAACACATTGGCCTCATTGTGTCATGTTAGGAGCAAATGTGTGTTGCTATAAATGTTGAAACATGACAATAAACAAGTAAAATTTAAAGGGAGTTGTTGGCAGGAACAGATGACATGACTCAGAGATATTGACTGAGCCTGAACTGTAAACTTGACCTCTTTCAGCCTGACGGAGCGACGGCTCACACGGCTAAGGTCAGGTTGTGCATCATCATCAGTAAGGCACATGGATGTGTTTTGGGAGGACGGGCTTGGAAGCTGCTGCCATGACATGAACTATGATCTCTGAGGATGGTCTTAAATCAAGTCACTTCCTTGTACTGATGTGAGCTGATCTCATAGGAAGAACTCCCCCCACACACACATTTCACAAGTGTTGACCCTGCAAGTTTTACAGCCAGTTTATGGAAAGTGTGCAAACATATGGACCCCCTCCCTCTCTAAAACTGTATATTACAAAGCAGCTAAAGCACAATATTCCTGGAAAAAATGAGACTTAATGAATGTTTCCATTGGTTGAGTCAGACTTACAACCGAGCCAGCAGGTGCATACAGTCTGCAGACTTCCCAGCTGGACGCAGCTTACTCACAGATAGTAAGGCCAAGAGTCAGCAGGTGGTTAAACGTGGAGGACAAATGTGGCTTTGTGTGCCAGAGTTAAAGACCCCGTGAGCCGTTTGTTTGAGAAACAAAGAGGGAGCTAACGTGGTTACAGATTAGAGGGGGGAAAAGAAAAAAGGGAAAAAAAACAAAAACAAGTTTTATTCTCCGGCATGTCCGCAAAGTTTACAGCTTGGTGACTCGCGAGGTTTTGTCAAAAACTTGTTGCAGGACCAGGTTTCCTGTGCAGGGGACAACGGAGCAGGAAGCAGGAAGGAACTTGGAGGGAGCGGGGAGGAGGAGGGTAGAGTGTGTTTCTTCTGTTTGGTCGCTCACAAAGCTACAGTAAAAACACAAAGACAGGTGCATGCAAACATTAAATTTCCCTTCAGTCTCAGTGACAATTCAATTGTTTGTGATGAAAATCGTACAAAAAATACACAAAAATACACATTTATTCTTCATGGGAGGAGAAATTCTGTCACTTCTGAAGCTAAACTTTTGCATTTGTGCAAAAAGAAAGTAAAGAATAAGTATCTGAAAATTGCATCGGCACAAATCTGAATCTGGGTTTGTCTCATGGTTTAATTTTAAATGTGGACTTCGATCCAAGAGATTCAGGATAGATGGCTTTATGATGTATTTTCATAGATCCTTTTGTCTCATTGGGAATGAGAAAAGACAATAAATGTTAAATTTTAAATGCTACTTGCAGAAATGAATGATGGATTCTCAGAATTCTGAAGATATTTTGTGAGAAATATGAAATGAAGATGCTCCAGACACAGTTATCAGGTTTGATGCAGTGACATAACTTGAATAAAACTGGTTAATTGCACATCATACACGATTTAGTAAAGCTACGATAATAAATAATTATTAAAAAAATTACAACACAGAAAATTAGACTTCCCATCATAACAGTTTTATTAAAACACTTATCAAATGATTACTTGCAGAACAATCTACACAAATCTTGACAGAAAACATCAGGATTTATTATCTGGTGCACAGGGATGAAGTGAAAAACATAAAACAGAGCACAATGTACAAATATAAATGTACAGTTTATACAACTACAACAATTCAAATGTCAGAACAGAGAGATTTTATTGTTTTAAGCAAATAAAGTACATATTTATTATGAAGTTACCAATACTTAAATACACTAAGTAGACCAGTTCTATACTCTTTTAAACAGTTTTCTCTCCTTGTTTTTTTATTTACCGAACAATTTTGGATCGTAATATTTGGTCTATTCATGAGTCACAATCCAAGAACAGTAAGTTGTAGATGAAGAATTCAGTCCGTGTATCCAATAACATTATACTCTGAGAGGTGAACCAGTGCAAGCTGCAGAGGCGGCCATCTTTTGCTATGCAGCAGAAGTACTTTAGGATAATCTGTGATTTTATATTGTGTCTCACAAACGTGGAATACTGTACTGATTGCAAACAAGACACACCAATACTCAGATAATTTCCCCGACCAGGGATCACCAACATGTTTCCCTGCTGCAACACACCTCAGGCCCTGCACAGGACACTGGTCCAAACGGTCCAGAGTTAGTGATCTCTGCACTAGACATTTCAAATCATGACTGTGGTTACAATCAAAAATCCATTATTCCCACAATCTATCATCAATCATCTGCTGTAGCTGTGTTTATTTTAGCCATTTGAAAACAGAACAGACTTGTGACCCCACACCTCAGAATAACGCAGAACCAGAAATGTGCAATGCATCAGTGCAGTTTTCTTTCTTTCTTTCTTTTATTTATTTATCGTTATTCTTTGCCCGCGAGTCGTGACACTTCAACCTCCTGTTATTATTTTTAGAGCTATTTTATTGTTGTATTGTGCTGCCCTGCCAAGAGACTAAAGGTGGAAATGAGCTTTTCTATAATCTTACATATTTAAATATTGGTAATGGTCATAAAATGAGTTATGAGTGATAAAATCCAAAAATTCAACTTCATGCATCCCAATGTTTTTGAATATGCAGAGATTTTATCAAAATAATAAAATGAGATAAAAGAAAGGTATAGATCTAGCAATTAATTCTATGAAAAAACATGTATTTATGAATAGATGTGGGAAAGATACAGAGTCAAGAGACCAGGGCAGTTTTACAGTTTCAGTTTGGGAACTGGCAACATGGTTATTAATGCTTTGTTGTGGCATCAGGTTGCCAGTTTAGAACCAATACTTTTCACTCCAGAGTCTAGCATAATAAGCCATGTATTCCCTGAACCCATACATTGATTTACCAGAATCTTACCAATTTTGAATGCACTGCTGTTTAAAGTAATCACAAAGGAGTTTCTGGCCTTTTTAAAAAACCTAAACCAGCCCTGTCAAATCCAATTATTTATAAAACATAAGGTTACTAATGTGCTGTACATGGTAAAACATAAAAAGATTCAAAAAGACAAAAAACAAATGTCCCATGCGTCTGCACCACTAAAACAAAGGCTACAAAGCTAAAAGACAATCTATGAAATCAAAATACAGTTGGATGGAGTAAAAAAAGACAAAATACACTGAAATAAGTGAAATAAGTTTCTAAAAGAATAACAAACAGAAACACACGATTCTCATACTGTGTTAAAAGCCAGGGAGTAAAATTATGTTTTAAGCTGAGTCACCTCTGGTTTATTACAAATTAATAACTTAACTCTGTTTTATTGATATTTTACACAGCGATGTAAAAGGTAATGATATGTCCCAACAGATTTCAGCTTTTTGCAAGGAACAGACAGTTTTAAACTTAACCACAACTCAACATAATATCAGTATTTAAGAAGTTACTCCAAATATTTATCCTCACTTTTCAAAATGACACTATATTTAGTATAGTGTGTGAAATTTTACTGCCACAGATGAAGTGTTTTCTTTACAAAGTGATAAACAGAGTACACAGGGAGGGTTTTATCTTAGAAATATGAGAGAGGAGAAGTTGAACCAGGGAGGTTCAACTCCTTTCATGCCTGTCTGAGGGAGATCATGTTTCCTCCCTGTATATCATCGGAGGGAAGCCATTTCAGATACCTGGACACATTAAAGCTTGTAGTGACTTGCACACACTCATACATACTGTAAGTCAAGAGCCAAAAAAAGCGAAGAAACATAAAAGCACTCTGCTGAGATAAAGAGGAGTCCTGGAAGTATGAGGAATGTCTGTGGGAGACCAGGAGGTATGTCTGATTTGGCACAGTTAGTAAAACGAAAGTGATCTCAGATTCTCTTCAACCAGGATGAGAAAAGCAACATCCTCGGACAAGAAGGGCTGCAGCAACAAAATTCAGCAAAGATGTGTTTATCAGGCAGAGCTGAATTCAGCTCGGTCCTCCAGGGGTCATTTGGATTCCCATATTAACTGAGGATACAGAAATCAGACCAGGTAAACAAACAAGCATACAAAACGGATCTGGATCTAGATGTGGACAAAGGCTAATGTTTCTACATTAATTGCATCTGGCAGAGAAACTTATTTGCACGACTGCTGGATGATAAAATAATAATATTAAGAAAACAGTTCCTTATGCAGAATTGAGCAAACTTATGGTAGAGTGTTCTTTCCTTTCCTTTCTCTCTTGAGTTCTTCCTCTGTCTTTGTGCAGGAGACCACAGTGTATTTTCAAGAATGAGGGTTGTTCTGCTTGTTATCCATTAAAGGGAGTCCTGCATGACTGAGCCACCCACCACAGAGACCAACAGAAAAGACACCCTCATCACACCCGACTGCAGACTTGGTGTTTGAGCAGCCTGCCCTTAATCAGTTTTTCTTCCTGGCAACCTGGTGTGCAAACCCTCATATAATGAGAATGTCACGCCTACTGGATATGTCCCTACTGTGGTTTAAGGAAAAAAAAAGACATGCTGCAAAAAGAGCAAAGTATTTACATGTGAATGTGTCTTATTGAAGGAACATTGCTAAATAAGGCTGGATCAATTCAGGATGAGTTTATGCCGCTTTCTACTGACATTATAATGAGGAATATGTTATCAAGTAACCATTAGGTCTTAAGTAGGGCCCATTTGTTGTGCTTATATGGTGCGTATTTCCAAATTAATGTCAAAAGAAGACTGTTTAATGTGCTGCCATAACCTTTTTTTGCTTAATTCTGCAACAATCCTAAACACTTACTCTGGAAATAAATGAAGGATACTTGCACATTGTGAAATTAATTCACTGCTTGCATGATTGTGATGAGAAATGTAGGGAAATATATGGTTCATTAGATGGTGTGCTTTTTAAAAACTAACGGTAAGCAATAAATGGTATTTAACGGTAATAAGTCTTGCCTAAAGTTGAACTTAATCAGATTAAGTCTATCCTAAAAATCTTAAAAGTGTAAAAGAAAGAGCTTTCTCATGTAATGTATAAATTGACTCCAATAGAATCAGTGATTATCGAATTTACACAAATGCCCCCTCGTGCACTGCTTATCTTTGCTTGAAAGCACTTTCAGGGAGCAACACCTCCAGCTGTGAGAGGACTCGAGAGGTCAAAGTTGGCCGGGGTTAGAGATCACTGAGGGCATGAGTGGGCTGACAGGCAGAAAATAAACTCAGAAAACGAAAGCTGGAAGAGCTGATGAGAAACTGGGAGTATTCGCATATTGTGGAGATGAGTGTTTTAGTGTATAGTATGTGCATGAGATCATCCTCTGAGAGCATGAATCATAGACAGATGGAGGGTAGAAACGGTCTGCTGCAGTTGTTTGTCTCAGGTCGTCCAGTAAAGCTAATCCTATCTGGAATTTGGGATGGTTTTAGACATAGAGGGAAGTGGTAAACAATTGGAACGGGTTTAGAAGGATGTTGAGCAATTTAAAATCTAATTCCAGAGAGGACAGTGCTGTGAAACTAAAACATCTGGAAACCGAAAGGTAAAGTTCTACTTCAAGCATGTCACAGTGTAGAATGAGTAAAACAACCTAATCAAAGGGTGGAGCTGTTGGACAAGGAGAAATATTGAGTTACAAGAAAGCTCTGGGTCATCATATTCATACAGTGATTGAAACCAAGGGAAAACCAGGGATGACTGTAAAAGAATCCCTAGATCAATAAAAGATCAGAAAACCCCAGCCAGAAGAACAGAGGGAGTGTGTCACTTTCTTAATAAGTGTGTCACTTTTTCAATAAAAGGAGAAATACTGATGCCTTTTTTAACTTGCAAAACATTGAAATTAAATATAAATATTTGTTTAAACTCAAAAGTAACATTTTTAAATTAAAGGTTAGTGAAACAGCAAAATACTAATAAATAAATGAAATAAATGTTTCCAATGGAGAAACCACTCATCTTCTGTGGAAATCAGGGTATATTACAAAGAAATAGGTCTTTCCATTATAAAGCTTCTTAATAAAGCTTCTTAATAACGCTTCGTTGTCAGTCAATTTCTTTGTTGTCATTGTGACTGATGGGTCATAAATATCTCATCATATTTTTTTGATATATTTAATTCTATAAAACCTGTCAGAGTGAGAACTCTGTCCAGGAGTCTGTGAAATCGATGATGCTCCCCTGCAGCTCAGGCTGGAGCAGAGATGATGGAGAATTCATGTTACTAAATGGACTTTTCTGACTTTTGCCTCAGACAGATGACTTTTCATCTCTATTTTGATGTTCTGGAGGCTGAATCTGCGCTCTGCTGCCTCACTACAGCTGGAATTACAAGCACAATGTTGGCCAAGGCTTTGAAAATAGCATTTTACTTATGAAGTGATCCAAAATCAGCCAGATTCTCTGAAGGAGGGGTTTCATTCTCCATCAGCATGCACTCTTTTGCAGCCACAATGTGGCACACAGCCACCTGGTGGAAATAGACTTTTAGATGCGTTTACAAACCTTTAACCTGATAGAAGTTAA
The DNA here is from genome assembly GCA_036024015.1 of Craterocephalus amniculus. NCBI lineage: Eukaryota > Metazoa > Chordata > Actinopteri > Atheriniformes > Atherinidae > Craterocephalus > Craterocephalus amniculus. The sequence continues at coordinate 15,797 of JAVQJG010097831.1, forward strand.
ATTTCCAGTTCAATTTGTTGTCGATTATTACCCCAGTGTTGTAACAAAAGTGTTTTGACACAGTTGTTATTGAAATCTTGAAATATTGTAAAGACTAATTTCTGAAAATGTCAGTAACATGTATCTTGTAGCACACAAGTTATAAAACACTGTACCAGCCACCCTGTCGCCCACATCACACACACCCCTCCTGCTGAGGCAACAGCACTGTTTGAGTGTGAAGCGCTCAAAAAGCTGCTCCACACAGCCTGAGTGATCCTGCCTTACAGAGATGTTTCCTTAGCGTGTGTGTTTGTGCGGTTCTGTGTGTGTTAGGTTTGGTGTATGCCACATTCCTCATATCCAGGGAGGCGTAAAGAGCAGTGGCCCCACTTCACCAGAGGTGGAAGAGGGGGATGGAGAGCCAAGTGATTGATGGCTGAGGGGAGACGGCCCAACGATGAGCTGAACAGGTGGAGGTCGGATGGGAGGCTGACGATGCTGCCGCTGCCTCTGATCGCCGACCAGGCCGCTGTGGAAATAATAACACACAAGTAATTTAACAGCAACCCATGATAAGATTAGATTATGTTTTACTGAGTAATACTGGAAAAACTCAATGAAAACACCTCACCATGCTACTTCTAAAAGGATTGTTACAACCTGCCATGAAAATGAGAAAGGGTACACAAAAACAATGAAAAGCTGTGAGCAGTTAGACGCAAAGGTGACGGATTGGGCAACTAACATAACTGTGTGATGAGTACAGTATCTTGGCCTGTCGATACACATTTCAGAAGAAAAAAGCCTAGAAAATAAATAAACAGTGACATTTTCTTTGTGATTGGCATAATGTTTAGCTTTACCACTGTGCTTTAAGGGTTTCTTTTCCATTTTGCTGTGAAAAACATCTTGATTCTGCTGCTGTTTGTGCTGCTAAAGGTTGAGTCTTTCTCTTTAAAGGTGGTCAGAAATGAACCTCTGACAGTTGCAGCTGCATGCCAACAAATGCAACATGTTTATCTTTTAGCAGAGAGAGCAAAAGGTAAACGGACTGTACAGCCTTTTTCTAGCCATGTGACTACTCATAGCTCTTTGACACTCCATGTTACATTCACCCATTGGTGCTTTCTAGGCATTCAAAAACCCCTGAAGCAATGTAGGGTTCAGTGGTCTTGCCCAAGGACACTTTGACATGTTGCATAAGGGAATCAAACCACCAACCTCCTGTTTAGTAGACGACAGCTCGATCCACCTGTGCTACAGCCGGCCAAAGCACCAGTGTCATTTTGCCAGGGGGCACTGCAGTGAAGAGTTAAAAGATCTTAGAGGTGATACTGCAGATTTGTCCTATCAAAGCATAAAAAGAGAACAATTGAAAGGGTGGTGCATTTATTATCAAGTTATAATGATTAGGTCGCTAAAAACAAACTGAAGTGTTTTTTCAGCCCTTTGACCCATTGTCCTGGGACATTGCCCTGCCATACCTGTAAACAGCTCTGCTAATGGATGTACAGTATTCTGAGAATTAAGTGACAATGGTGCGCCTGACAATAACATTGTTTGCATTAACATCCCCTTGCAGAAACGCAATGCTGATCATCGCACGTTTACATCGCGCCGCTGACACTGAGAACATACTTTCCTGCAAAACCACCCAAACACCCTCACCTCGAAGGTCATGGTCTCACATCCTGGTCCGAGAGCGATAAGGATCTTAATGACTCCGCAGAGAGAAACTCCGGCATCTCCTTCACAGCAACTCACCACCGCAGGGCCTTTCCAACAATATGAGATGTGGGCCACATTTGCAACATTAACCTTTGCCTCACATCAGTCGCCCAGATCAGTGGAAGATGTTAAGTTCATTAAAGTTTTAGTCACAATGTGTCATTGCAAATGGATTTTTTCCCAGTTGATTCATGAGTTGTGCATCAGGAGCAGACATTTTGACCTGATTGATCAAGTCTAAGCAAAATGGTTTTAACCTTCTGGATGTCTGGATGTGGATGTGACCACAAAGTCTTATCATGATGCAATTTTTAGACTTCTTTGAAATTAAATATGTTGGCTTATATTTACATACACATCTATTAGTTATATTCGAGCATTTGACCAAATACTACCACTGCTTCTACAAATAAAACAATAATTTTAATCAAGTGGAAAACAATTTGACATTGTTCATTAGGACTTACATTCATGTGTGCGCTTACTTTGTATCCAATTAAATGCTTTCCTCCAGTTTTGAATTACTTAATAAAGGCAATGTCTGATCAGGGCACTGAGGCTGACCAATCTGAGTTTTTTTTTTTGGGGGGGGGGGGTATTTATTCACATAAAGACACCTGAAACAATAAACGATCACGAGCTGGAATATCAACAAAATCAGGAAAGTGACTCCCTGATATATGCCAGTTACCACTTTAGGAATACATTTATGTGGCTGAGGAAACAAATACATCTAAAGAATGATAATTTCAAATGGATTCATATTTTAGCAATATTAATAACAGATAATTAATTTTTCATTATTCCCATAGAAGAAAATGAAAGCGGTCTAGATTATGTAAAAGAGAATCAGCCTGCAATAATGCCTGTTTATATAAAGAACAGGGACTGAAAATAAAAGTACTAATTACATTATTTGATGGATAATCCAAGAGAAGCCATTTAAAATTATTTATTAAAAATGTTTAAAATGTAACTGATTTGAACTACACATATACATGTACAAGATTAAAACAAGAAAGAATCTTAAAACATTTACAAAAGAGCTGTACAATATACACATAAGTCATTAAAACATGTAAAAATAACAGCATAGTTACAGGTTTTATCTCATTTAACATGAAGGCGTGAGCAGGACTTTATCAGACCGAGGACAGCGGCTGAATCTCAGAACTTGCTGGTCTGTGGCTGCTAACGTTCTCATGAAAGGAGAGTGATGAGTGCATCCAGAAACTTGCTTCTGTCCTCTGTCTTCAGCTCAATTACTGCAGAGACACACAGATTGTTAACAGCATGCTGAAAACAAACACATTCATCATCCAGATGCTTCAGAGATAATTTGAGAGCGAGTGAAACATTAGTCAAATATCATGCATCTGGAAATCCAAATAAAGGCAGTTTGAAAGATATTTTCTTGTTAGAAACAAGTATAAATAATAGTAAAATTATTCCATATTTGAGTTTCATGAGTGAGGATGATTTACATTAAGTGAAAATCAGGTATAATGCTGACACCTAGTGGTCACAGAGGAGAGGGACCGCTCATGTAAGGTAGTTAGAGGCTGGTGCAGAAAATGAACATGTGTCTTACTGGAAGTGTCAAAGTGGTCATGAAGCGTTCTGGAGCTGGTGCTCTCTGCAGCTTTCTCAAATGCCCGACCAAAGAAACTTTAGGAACAGAGAAAAGTTACAATATTAATTAAGAAAGTCGGCACATATCAGAAAACTGTTTATTAAGAAATTTGAGTTGAAACAATAAGCTGGCAGAATATTAATGTTGATCTAACAAGACGACACTGCACATATGGCATTTAAATAACAAAAAGATGTGGGCAAGAGTCTACTGACTCATGATTGAAGTTCCTATCAACTCGTTCATGTAGTGAAAACTGTTTTATACAGATTAGTTCAACATCTACTCAAAGTAAGAACTTACTTCTTCTTGTCAGACGTCTCAGACTCTGGCGGAATTCCCACAACGATGACAGTCCCCTTCTCCACATCCTGTGGAGCGGCCATGATGAGTGGAAGCAGTTTGCAGCGTTTATTCCTCGTCTAAACCACCAAAACACGAGTCAAAGAAGGGAAAGAAGTCATAAGTGGGAGTTCTGGGAGGCTGGGCTCCATTCACGGTCTGATTCAGTTCTCATTGATTATTACCGAATGGACAAAAGCTTTCAGCAGGTACTTGCAAAGCAGAGTCAGAGCCATGGGCTTTGAAAAGAGCTTCACGTCAGGTGTTCCCTAAAAAAAAGGAAAGAGCAGTAGGAAGGTTTTATCTAAGCAGGATGCACTGATGAAACGGACACATGATCAAGCATGTTTTACTCTCGGACCTCCATGAGGTAGCAGTAGAGGAAGGGTCCCTGTGACAGGATGAGGTTGGTACAGATGCAGCTGGCTACCGTCTGCTGGATGGCAATCAGCTTCTTCTTTGCCATGTCAATGCCTACATGTAGACGATCAAGGCTGCTCCTGTACAAAGACAGATAAATAAACAAATTATACTATATATACATCTGAGGCAGGGATTGTGTTGACAATATTTTCTGTCATTAATTGATTTTTATTACTTAGATGATGGAAAAATCTGAAGACCATCCGTCATTTTGAAATATTAGATTGGATTAAGAAACTTCACTTAAGTATTTAAACAAATATTTGTTATTAATTTGAAAAGATACAAGTTAAATAAAAGTCATTAAAATTAATTTTTGTAGCGAAAAAATATTGAACTGTGACACTGAAGTATCAAACCGAACCGTCCATTAATTTTGAAAAGGGAAAGCCTGACTAACATTGAAGGAGAAATATGAGGGAACTCAGATTTTTGTACATAAACAATAAATTTCTTCTAAATACCTTGAAAGCGAGTCGAGAGCTTTGATGAAGTTGTCCGTATCGCTCTCATCTTTCTCGATGCTCTCCAGCAAGGCAGCAACAGCGTGGACCATGTCGCTGGCAAGGAAGCGGTTCTTAAATCCAAAATGAACGCCAAATGTCTGGATGCGAATGTCCTTCATACTGATGAAAAGAGGAAAAAAGTCTAACTTTAGAAGAAGAGATTGCGTGACACCAAATGTCTTTTTAAGTCTGTATTCATACCCGTATTTATTGGAAGACTCTTCAATGACGTCCCTCAGATTCTCTTTTATTGACATGTCCATGGAGTTAAACTTCTGTCGCACTTGCTTCAGAGGAAGCCTGTTACACACATATTGTTTAATAAAGCAGACTTTTTAAGTCATACCTCTGTACAGCAGGCTTTTTATTTAGAAAAACACTTTCATTATGTAAAATAATGCAAAAGACTTAAGGGAAGTACCCCATATCAGCTAAAAACTCCTGAAGTTTCTTTTGGCCATTTAAGGTCCAAAGCTTGAAGCTGCAGGAGGTGTAGCAGGAATTACAGATGCTCTCATACAGAGACCAGTGCTGGTAGAGAGTCAGACGCAAGCTGAAGCACAAAGTTAAGGAAAAACAAAAACTAGCTGACCCTGCCATGATGGTACCTTACAACAAAGATTCATTAAAGCAAATCATCAGATGAATTAAGGATACTCGTATTCGAAGGATATCCTCATACAGTCGATAGACAGAGAGTTCTCCTCATCCTCATTTCGATGGTTATGTCGGGAAACATGACGCTGCATTGTGGCGACATCCGATATATACTTCATACTAAAAGAAGAAGGCAAACAGAATAACTATTAATAATTTTATACAAAGAATTAATGTTTTTTAAAATATAAAAGGATACACTTACTGTGTGATTTTATCGTGAACCCACTGGTCTGTCAGTCCTATGATAGCCCACCTGCAAAACAACAGTCTATACTCAACACTTTGCATAGTGCAATACACAGATTGTTGTGTTTTCTCAATTAAAAAAAAACAACAATTTAAAACAACTTAATTTTAATTAATTCAATAAATTCTTAACAACAATTTCAAAATAATACAATAAAAAAAAACAATACAGATTGTTTTGTTTCCATTTAAAAGAAAAAAACAACATAAACTAGCTCACCACAACATGTCTTTGGTGTCTTTTGTCAAAACCCAGGCGAGCTCAAAAAACATCATTGCAGCCTAGGAAACACAACACATATGAACAAACAAAACAGCTCCTGAGGCCGAAATAAACACCATGACGTTCATTTTCAGTCATCATGTGGGTTTTAAGATCACAGGGCAATTAGGGTTCAAATGGCACACTTACAGAAGTTCCATGGTACTCATACTGCTCGTAGTCAAACAAGATTTCTTTCCTGTGGAACGTGTGAAAAATTAGCATTAACTTTGATTCTGCACTTAAAACCAAACAGTGAAATCAGTGAAAACACTTCACCTTCGTGCCTCCCACTCCCTCCTCGCCCGCTGCCTCTCAATTCTCCTCTCAAGTGCTCCCTGCAACGACATAATTACAATGACCCTGTGTTACGGATCAGCTTCACACACGCCCCCATCGATTCATCTTCTGACGCCACTTCATCTCTTTCATGGTCGTTATGGTGCTGAAGCTTATCCCAACTTTCACTGGAGGCTCCGTAGACCTACTTCATCAAATCTCCTCCGTTTACCGGACGGCTCTGAGCCTTCATCGCTCTCATTTCCAGAATCTTCCCCATCCTCATTCTCCTCATCTTGAAAGATATCATCATACGACGGCACACCCAGGTCATCATCTTGTTTTATCAACAGCTTGATCTGTAAGAAAATGACAAAAGTTAAATTTTTTAAAATCTTTTTTCTGTTTATTTTGTATTTGATAATTAACATGGTAAGTAAAAAAAAGTAAAATGTCAAAAACAAAAAATTTAATTAATTATATTAAATGTGAATTATATCAATCTAGTCCAGTCTTGACACATGTTAAATTAATGTTAATTTATGCCAGTACTAGGGATGTGACAATAGATCGAAAATCGATTAAAAATACATTCAAACTGGTTTAAATGGCAATCAATGTAGAAAAAAGGAAAATCGATTTATTTGCAATGCATCAATGCAAAACAAATAAAACTTCTTGTCCATCCATCCATTATCTGAACCGCTTAATCCAA
>JAVQJG010097848.1:0-13344 GCA_036024015.1 Craterocephalus amniculus
TCAGTTGATTTGTAATGAATACACAATGTATGACATTTCATGTTTTTTAATTGCATTACAGGAAATAAAGAACTTTATCACAATATTCTAATTTTCTGAGACAGACCTGTATATGCTAAACCATTAGCACACTAAAGATTTCATGATATTAACATTTAGTCATGTTCAGACTTCAGTGTTATATTTCAAGAAACTGAGTTTGAAAGGATGTAATTTACACATACATAAATGTATAAAAATACTTAACTTTTATTGGCTGAAATAAATTACAATAATAATTGGATTAAAGAAAATGTCAAGTGTAAAATCATTTAAGCGTTTGACTTTCTCCTGTTTAATTTTGGGTTGTAGTGCACTTCAGTCATTAAGCTAAGCTTTTGGTTTTATGTTTTTTATGTTATAAAAAACACCATTTATTGTATATGCAGTGAGCAGATATATTAAGCATTTGATTGTGTCGACTGGAAATATGCAGCGTAGTAATCGAACTTGATTGGGGGTGGGCATTGCCATAGTTTCCATGCCCAGTCTGCCGAACACCAATGAAGAAGAATCTGACGAACACCAACAAAGAAGAACTCTCTCGACTTGTCTATGGTAATATATATAATGAGAAGTTGGTTTGTAAAAATAAATCATGGACGTAGGGGTGTCATGCAACAACCCCTCATGCTTCATGGTGTACAAATAACAGAGGGCCCGGATTTTAGCGTGTTGTGCTGGCCTCCGTCTGGTGCCTCTTCCTCCCAGTGCTAACTCTCAGCCTAAAACCACTCCGGTTTAAATACAGTTAACAAAAATATAAAATAAGTTTTATACTAACATTGAGGTACTAAACAAGTTATACTCGTCCAGAAAGGGGTCAAATCAAAGTCAAAATTCTGGCTAACATTAGCCCCATAATATTTAAGTTTTATATTCAAGTTCATAGATTTGATAATTATATACCAGTTAGTCAAGTTTAAAAAAAAGTATTGCTTTCATAAAATTAAAAAATGCTGGAAAAGTTCAGACTATTCAGAAGGACGTCTGATTGGCTTCATTTAACACATGTAAACTTTGTTGACCCTGCCTCTTAAAGAATCAGAATCGTTTGGAGCAGGAATCGAAACAAGGCATTGGAAATGGAATCGGTATTCACAGATCAACCTAAACATGATCTGTGAATTGAGTTTTTGAGAAGGGATTTGTGGAATATTTGAGTGATAAAGTATTTACTCATATTTGGTTTTATCAAACCACTATTAAATATTGAAGGTGGAGAAAAATAGCTCCTCTGAGTTGGTCTTACCTGCTTCTCTAATGCCCAACAAAATATGACTTTTAACTCCCTGTAAACTGGATCCTAATGAGTTTGTTTGTAAATGAAACAATGATCCAAAACCCCAACTTACAGTATATCTGCACAGTGTTGGGTCTGATTCAGTGTTGTTTAGTCTCACCCTCTGCCCTTTCTTCATCTCTTTTTCTTATAAGAAGGAGATGGGCTGGCTCAGCATCATCCTCCCACCTTCATGAGGAAGAACTCCTACTGTAGTGTTATCTGGGCTCAACTGGACACTGGCAGTAAATCTAAATTAACTAGCAGCTCTCTGGGGGTCACTCAGGGGCTAGCTCAATTTGATTAATTAAAGACCTGGAAGGGAAACGAGGAGTGGGAGGGGTAAAAAAAAAAAAAAAAAAAAAGGTAAAAAAACAGAGAATTGCAGAAAAGTATAAAAAAACAGGGAAAGTGTGTGGAAAAATGGGAAGTGTAGGTATAGTGTGAGAGAAAGGAAATGAGTGTTATGTTATCTGGGGAGGAGAGTTGGAGGTAGATTTGGTATGACCTGTCGTTCAAAGCACTGGCTGCCGCCTCCCACACCTACATGCACACGCATCCAAACGCACACAAGTGCATCACACAGTCTTTGTTATGTGTGTAATAAAAAGTTAAAGATTTCTTGTGATCACAAGAAAGGGGAAGCTTTTCTGAAACTGTTGTGCATGAACATGTTGATCCGGACTTTTCGTGAGTACTTTTTCAACATCCCGCAGCATCAACCAAAGGGCTTTTACAAACTCTGCAACAGTTGCAAGCACAAACACCTTATGAACAATTATTGCAACTGCAATAGCACAATGATGGAGTTGTCCCCAAACCTTTTCTACCGGTGCCCCTGTCATTGGAGGAAGTGGGGAGATGCATCGTTGGGCCTAAAGGAGAAAGGTGTGATTTTTTTAACTGGGCCTGAGGGTTACATTTTTATTTTACTTCCCGCAATATCACAAACTATAACACATCTGTGTCACAAACATGTGAATTTCTAAGGTAGAGTACTTTTAAAAGGTGGGTTATCTTAAATTATTAATTTATTTACTGTACAGCTGCATTGTGTGTATTAACTTATTTGTCTTCATACTGTCTCATGCAAATATTTTGAGACATATGACACACTGTGATCTGCATTTCCCATCTCCCACGTTTTAAAAGCAGCACAAAAACTGTTTTATTTAGCCACCAATATATGCACCCCACTCCGTTTTGCACTCTTTTTTTCAAGTTTCTTTTTTCTTTACTAACAGAAGCTTTGTTTAATAAATTGTAATAAAAAACAACAAACAACCAAAGAAACCATGAAAATAATCCTGGTTCTGCAAAGAAACCAATAAATAAAGTTTTTGTGACTACTCTTATAATAGTGAGAGTTTTTGCAAATTTTAGGAATCCACCGGGAAAAAAATATTTCTAATATTTTCATACCAGGCTCAGATGTTTGCTGCCTACAACACTTCTTTTTCAAATGAAACAACTCTCCATCCTGCTGACAAGAGCTTCTCAGGCAACCATGGTGGTATTGCTCGTCGCATAATGGGATACAAAGGCTGTGTGCTTTTCTTTTCCTGTTGAAATAATTCCTAACATGAGATTACCATGGTGACAGTTATGTCTTGCTTACTTGAAAAGAGTTGAGAGCGATGAAGACGTAGGCAACCACCACAGACAGATGGACCAGCAATCCACACAACCAGGTCAGACCCAGGACAGGCAGCAGGATGAGAACTGGGCGAGTCACAGCCCTACAGATGTGCACAGGCATGAACCATGAAGCTGTTGTTGTTTCTTACAGCTCATTTATTTCATGAGAGACACATTTTTAATCGACTTGTAAAAAACAGCTCTTTTCTTTAAAAGAAAAACTTATACATTTGTTCACAAGTGAAACATTTAGTAATTTCACAATCCAATGAGCAATATGCATAAACCATGGTAACAAAAACTAACCACTTGCATTCATTCTAAGAGTAAAGCAGGAGGGGATTTGAACTTGCAGTCTGAGCTGACACTTAGGACTTCATCAGGGGAGAGGGAAGAGCCACACTGCAGTAAAAATGTATTTTTTTGAGGAGATTGTGTTGTGGACCATGGCAGATATCTTTCCATCAATTATAAATCACCATGATGTAGTTCCTGCTAACAGGGCTTGCACAGGAACAAGAGCGCATTCTGCCAGGACATCATTGTTCAGCAGACAGCTGACAGCTTAATTCTATTAAAACCTTCTCATCGCATTTTCAATATGATGAACCACTTGCTGTGATTTAATCATCTGCTTGACGACCAAGGCCCATCATTTTAGCTTGGCTTTTAGTTGAAGTGATTTGATTTTGTTTAGTCTTTGTTTATCTAACTAGTTTAATCATCAACCTTTAATACTTATTTTAACTTATTTAACTCTCTAATGGTAATTTCTATTTATTTATTGTATTTTTAATTAATAATTAAAAATTTTAGTTGGATCCTCCATGCTGGAGCTTCACCTGCTTGGTAGCAGGGTTGTTGCCAAGACGACTGCTCTTGCCTGGGTGGCTGGCGATCGCGTGCTGCATCCACATGGCTGTGGTGGGACCCTGGCCTGCCCTGTGTGGGTGGTCCTGGGTAGGCTGGAAGGATCCCGAGATATGATTTCGTCACAGCAGCGTCAGGACAGATGTTTGTTTATTTTACTAAGTTATGTATGTATAGCTTTACCTTTTTCAAGTTAATAAGACACCAGGGACTAGAGTTTATGTTTGTGAAGATTGGGGCAGGGGGTAAGAGTTAACTTTTTTCTTATCTACGTGTGTGTGATTTTGTGAGTGAGATTGTCTATGAAAGAAATTAGGATATTTCTGTTTTTATTTGTTGTATGAAGGCTGTTTTAATTCTCTTCTGTGCCAATGTTGTTAAAAAGTAAAGCACTTTGAGTTGCTGTGGCCTGAAAGCTGCTTTATTAATACAATTTTATTTGATTTAAGCAATTCAAGATACAAGAATATGTAGCTCTTCAGTTTCCAACTAAAACATTATGTCCTCTATAGTTCAGTTTAATTTTGATGACAGTATTTCTCAAGTCTTCCCTGAAATTGATGATAGACTGCTGCATGGAACATGCATGAGCAGAGAGAGCATACATCATAGAAACTGTACTGGCCTCGCAGAACCATCTTTCAGCTATCCAGCAAGTTAAACACCTCCATACAAAGACTCCGGGACGCCAAACATCAGAATGAATGTAGACATGTGTCATTTCTCATGGAAAGGTTTAAACCATCCTTCTTGGTCGGATTGAAAATTCCTTCAGACCGAGGCTGTTCTAATAAACTAAGGGGTTTATGTGATGCATTCTATACTGACTGAATTGGATAAAATGTGTTCCGTGTAAATAAATCCAATGTGATAACATCCTAAAGACCTCTTGCCCCTCTCTGCACCCTGTGTAAAACTGTCTTCATCTGCCACTCACTCAAAAAGACCCGACACTCGAGTCAGACTCGCGATTCCTCCCACAATCCTCTCTGTCTGATCTGTTATCATTTCCCCAGATGAAACACTACTGCGACATCACACAAACACCGAGGCATCCAGATACACAGTCAGTCAAAACAGTGGCAGCGCCAGTGAACACAGTGCCGCTCTGACACTTGGCTGTTAACATCTTAATAAAAAGTAACCAACATGAGAACATCAAACTGCACTGTATGCGGTATAAAATCCAGGACGCTGGATCCACCACGCTCACCTCCATCCACCTTAAAAATACCTGGAAAGATCAGTCAAATATCAAAGCTAATGTTAGCATCTATATTAGCAACAAGTTTAGAACTACAGCAGCGTAAACATTAGCTTGTTACTACTTTTGTGCTTCATCAGACTGACATTCATTGATTGTGTTCAGAAGAAGAGTGAGGCATCACATGCAAAATTATTAATTTCAACTGAAATTGGTTTGAGACTTGATTTAGACCCAAACATCTTTGTCACACAGTGATAAATGATAAATATACAAACTAAAAGATGTGTTCATCTTTTTTTTAACAATTTGTTTCTGTTCCAAATAAAGATAAAACAAATGTATTTTTACCAACATTTTTTTTTATACTGACCTTGGGTTAAATGGTTAAAAACACAATCCTACTCATTGACGTGTGATTTCACACCTACTTTCAAATCCTGACCAGAAAGCAAAGAAAAAAGTCTGAGTAACCCTAATTCCATAAAACACACCAACTATCACAGCCAAATCTTAAAACCATAGCATTGATGTCCACATTTGCTCCACTTGGACTTCGATGCTACATTTTTAAGATTCGGCTGTGATACTTGGTCCTATGAAGAAATAATCCCTGTATGATTTGAACTGGGAGGAATGTTGGGATCCAGTGTGGCAGTTTTTAGATCTGATTATTTGTCTGTTCATAATTCATAATTCATCTTTTGCCTTTTTGTTTTTGTACCCTCCTGATGATGCACCCCAAAATTTGGAAAACACATGAGGAGGAATTATTTGGCAAAGTGCTTCTTGTTTTGATCTATTTAGAAAAATATTTGGAGACAGACAGAAAGATTCAAAGTGGAGTTTTCAAGTTATTGTCAGATTTTTCTGCCTTGAATTTTCATCAAAAATCTCTGCACAACTACACATTTTCCCCCTCCCCTTGTCAAACTCTTTTCCTTTGCAATCATCTTTTCAATGATCCTGGCGCTTATATGACCAATAAACATTTCATGGGGCAAAGCAGAAAAGGTTGCCTTTGTTCAAACCACTATTGTTGTCACACTGCTGCACCTGGGTAGAAACATTGAGTTTTCAGACTGCACTGTGTCTGCAAGGACAAAGCCCACTCGCTCTTCTCTTTATTTTTTTTAAAGTCGTTTGCCCTCTAATCTCCTGAATTGACGTAACACAGCTGGCACATACATCCAACTTCAGTCTGTTTGTAAGGGAATGAAGAGACATAAGGAGCGAGGGAACAGCTTCATGGCATTCCTTTTAGGTTACGACAGGGGTCTGCAACCTGTGACTCTGGAGCCACAAGAGGCTAAACATGAAAAAGAAACAAGTAACGTCATTAAATAGAGATATTGTGACAAATCCAGGTTTCCAAATCCTGTTTATATAAAAAAAATCAGATGTGAGTTTCCAATCCCTCCTTATCTAGGACACATGTTTGGCCAACTTTTGTTTGTCATGGACATTTCTTTCTTTTTTTAAAGAAATCACTACAAATAGCTCTTCACTTCTATATGTATCTATCTTATAGACTATACCAGACACACCAGAAATGCCAGTTGTATTATTTGTGCAGTTATGTGGTAATTTGAGTTCCAATAGATTACAAAAATCTGGTTTCTTAGATACAACTACAATGCTGATTACTAGCATTTTTTTGTCCTCCAATCATATTAAGAGATATCTGTAAAAAACCAATAAGCGAAATTTATAATTTCTAAATTGAATCAAATCAAATCAAACTTTATTCATAAAGTGGTTTTTCATACCAATGGCAACATAAAGTGCTTTAAACAATAAAACAATTCATGCATATAAAATGAATTAAGCCTTCACACAACAAAAAGATATCATTGTAATTAAAAACACTCATATTTTCTTTCAAACACATAAACACACACAAAAAAGCCGCCCCTCCACGCACTAACATGACCCCCTAGCTTCTGTCTAACTCAAACAATATCTTTGGGATCCATCCACACTAGGAGTCATGTCTATAGAGGCTGTCGCCACAGCAACAACCCATCTTATAGCTGCAGTGCCGGAAAACCCTGTCACCCAGAATGGAGTGAATAATAGTTCACTTGAATCTTTATTTTTGTATTTTCAAATCAACTGTACAACAGACCAATTTTGTTTAAATGTCTCAGCACTCATTGTTTGTAAGAATGATGCCCATTGTTCTTAAAGAGGGTAGTACTTTTTACACTTAAAGAGATAGTCAAGTTGGGACCCACAGACAGAGGAAGTCAGGAAAAAATCCTCATAAATGGTATGCTTTCTTTTTCTCTACCCAGGAACCAATGACAGCAGGTTTATGTTTCAGTTCTCGCCATAAATCATAATACATCGTGATTAACTGCATGATTTTCTGGGAATAATCTCCAAGATTAATCTCAGTGAATCATGCTGTAACATCACTGTATCCTGTGAGCGCCCTGCTCCTGTGGTATGGTAACCACATGTTTTATATATCCATCTAACGCGCTATAATTAGATTTGTTCTGTAAACTGGCAGAGAGTTAATACTTGAACTCATGTGCAGCTTCTTTTAAAGACTGAGCTGTCGGCCGCAGTGCTGGACACGGAATGCAACATGAAACATTTGTGGCAGAGTTGAGGTTAAAGAACAGATCCAAAATGTATTTCACAAATACGCAGACATACACACACACACACACACACACACACACTCACATGCACGCACATGCACAGACACTCACATTTGCGCTGAGACCAGGTGTTAAGTTGATAAGCCCTTACAACTCCCACAGTGAACTCCCAATCTCTCACACTGTCTCTATTGACTATGGACTGCTCGACCACATTTGTGTGTGTGTGTGTGTGAGAGAGGGGAAGAGTGTGAGAGAGATTTTGGGTGCACGAGAAAAACAACTCATGAAAGAGAGCACAGGAAAAGCAAAAGGGGAGAGCGTGAAAGAGAGAGGCAGAGATGCCACTGTATCTCACCAAGTGAGGTCAAAGGTCTGCATCTTTGATGCTGAGCTTGGACTGAGCATCTTTGCACGGCGATGAGCACTGGAAACGGTCACCATGACAACCCGACACAGCACAACTGCGTTGACCTGCAGGCAGAGGACAACAGCATCAACATGGCCTCCAGCAAATGTGAGCTGTGCCACTGCAGATCCACTTGGCCTCAAGCTCACATGAAGAGGAGGGAACAGTTGCCTGAGGAAAACAGATCAGTGCAAGCAGCTTTCAGACGTGATTAATACTTCTGCACTTCATGGGGGTACAACTCCTGGCCTCTCTCAGGTGGAGAAAATATATGGCAGAGTGTTAATGGAAGCGAAAAGCTCAATTCTGTAATCTTGTTGAAGTTGTTTTGGATTTAATGGGTGTTTGGAATAATTCTGGGATTATGTCACTTAGTATATGTCTCACTCTCAAGGTTCTGTTTTACTTTCGGCGAGACTGTTTCCACAACAAAAAAGAGTCTGTGGTCATAGTTGTACGCAGCTAATGTGGCTAATCTTAGCGTTAGCTTTGATTTTATATCCAAAGGCTAGAAATTAGTAAGAAATAATGCAGAAGAGCACCGAAAACCTTTTTAAACTTAAGCACATGTTGAAACCAGCAGGTGGTTGTTGTGTTATCATGTTGCCTTTCTAACTTTGGTTTTAGCTAAATCAAGCTGGTTGTTGAGGGCAAATTATCCCAAGTGTTTGTCTTTAGAGGCAAATTAATAAAGACAGTGAAGTGTCTAATGCAGCAATTTCTATCGTCAAATCTTCAGGGTCCAAGATGTTACTTGTCACTACAGATGGAAATTAGCAGTTTTTGCTCGAATCTCGCACCTGCATCTCTCTTTTTTGTTTGTCAAATAAGGTTAATGAAGTTTATGACTGTTTGCAGAACCATCATTGTTTTGTCTTGTTTGCAACATGATTAACTGACCAATCACAGATATCTGGACTTGAAGAAACAAGAGCTCAACTGAAACTTAGATACAACTTGAAAAGGTGTGCTGAAACGTTTTTTTTTCTATTTAAAAAAATGAAAAGCATCCTTGAGACTCCAAAAAAAGCACTATATAGATTTGATGCATTATTATTATTATCATTACTATTACTTTACAAGTGAACTGAATTGGACTTTCTCTTGAATTCCAAATGCAATAGTTGAACTACTGAATCTTAAATATTCATTGCACAAGTATCTGAACCATAAACTGGCAACTAAATGTTCAGGTTAGGTGACGGCTTGCATTTTAACAGTCCTCTTCCTACTGTTCACATTTTGACACCATCAGACGACGTGTGTGTGTGTGTGTATTTGTGTCATTTTAAAATTTAACTTACAAGACACAAACAAATAATAACCTTTAAACATCATGAGTATCATATTTAAGACATTCCATTTCCAATCTTGTTTTGTACAATCTGATACCTGTCTGAAGGACACCTTTTACACCACAATAATATGAATGTATCCCACTCTAATTTAAGTTACATGTTGCCTATGCAAATTGTTTTTTTTAAAGGCTCCTTGAATTTTCAAAAAAAGAAATTTCAGCTCATTTTTCAGTGTGTAAGAATTACTGATATCTAGTGATAAAGATAGATGTAGAAATTATTTCAATACCAGGTTGTTAATGGTCGGTGGCTGCCAGTGGCTAAAATTCCTCCAGGCATGAACACATTTTTGTCTGTGAGTGGATCCAGGGGCCTCAGGTGCAACGATGACAGCACTACACGCAAATAATTCAACATTGTGTACATGTGTACTTTCTTCTTCTGTGGTCCTTTAAAGGCATTTAATATCCCAATGCTCTAGTGTCTATTAATTTGAAATGATTTCTCTGTAAAGTGCCCTGAAATGACAGTTGTGAATTGGTGCTTTACACATCAAATTATATTGAATCAAAGTTTTAAAGCAGTTTTAAAGCTCATGGTTTTTATTTCACTTCAATTATTTATTTTCTTTTACATACCTTTTTCATCCTCTTCCATATTGTTGAACTGCATATCTTTTTTGTTTTGTTTCCACATGAATTGCAGCCAAACTGTAGCTGTACCAGTGGTACACACTGAAACAGGTGTAAGGAAAATACACATTCACAATTTGAATACGTACCGCCAACACAAATATTACAGGTCCCACAAAGGCCCAGATTGTGTCGGTCTTCACATTAAGCCAGCAGTGATCATCTGCCTTGTATTTGTTCACTGATATGACCAATGTTACGCCAACTATCACGACCGGTAGTCCTGAAAAACAGTTGAATGAAAGAAAATGAAGGGTTGGGGGTTTGCAATAACAAAACATGCATGTTTAAAGACATGTTTCTACAACAGTGACTGCTGCGGAGCCTGTTCATGCGAAATATTTTGTCTTTTCTTGTCTTTTGGCCTGTTTAGTCTGAGGCAGCATTCAGAACATCTGCATAGAGAGATGAGAGTAACACCTGAAGATTGCCTGTTTGTGCAACTGACTCACACTCTGTTCTTTGCTCATCATTCGACATAACACACACTCACAGATGGATTTGGGAACATGAACAGTAGCAGCTGCAGGATGTTTAAAAAAAACCTAAAATAACAAAAAGAGATCTAGGTTAAGGCTGCGATGTAACACAACATAACATCACATAATGTTTTCTTTAGACTAAAAGACAAGAAGGAGAATAATTAGATTAAACTGAACATGTTGGAAATAATCAACCCTGAAAGGGGACAGTACAGATTAAGAATTTATGTAAATCATAAAATAAAAAAGGTTCATCTGCCAGCAAACATGAGTGAACGGCAAACTGTAGACTTTAAAGCAGTGATTCCCCACAGAACCCATGCTTGGGCCTCCAGCACCACCAAGAGGACCACAAAAAAACTTTCAGTTTTACACCTAAAACACTCAAGAGTCACGAGACTGGAGATGTAATCGCTTGAGGACACAAGAGCTATTAGTGATGTCCATGAGACGCTCGGCTGTAGAACCACCACTTGGTGGCAGTAATGCATTCGTCAACAAACTCAAATAAGCACAAGACGTTCAGCTAAGAATCTTTAGCTAAAGCTATGGAGAAGTATACAATACAAAAAAATGAAATTAAAAGTGGAGCAAGAAATTTATGCAGGTACAATCTAATTAATTAAGTAAGGCTTTGACAACAAAAATAACAAGGCAGAGATGATAGCACAGTGTGCGTAGTGTTAGCTAACGCAGTGCTGCCGCTCCCGTCACACGCATCATACACTGCGAATATAGAGCAACGAGCTTGACAGGGGCATCAACAGTTTGACTTTCGGATTTGATTTCGGATTTGCCCATATTTTACATATTTTTCAAATTTTCTGATCGACCCTAAAGTTTTCATTTACCGATCCGATCAATGATGTCATTGTGAAATTGCTCCCATTGCAGCTCCTTGTGATCTGTTTCAGCTGCACTGTGACACTGTTTGCTAGTGATGTGTGTAAATTCAAAAAATAAAGAAAAATAAAAAACTTTGTCCGCCCGTCACAGAGTAATCTTGCTCTGGAAAGCAGTTGCGGTGCGGACCTCATCTTTTATATCGTTCCGCTTAAATAAACATTCCGCTCGCAGACCTTGGAGCTGTAGCGGACATGTAGCGTCATAAAAGCTGAGATGTTGCGGCGTGTTGCTATGGCTGAACGGGCTGAACGCACAAGAAAACGTTGCAGACAGAGTCGACGGGAGGCAGTGCTGACCTGGAGTCTGAATGTGGCCAGGACGAAATAAACATGTTTGAAAAGACAACAGTGGTTAAAGATCGGATGGACTTTACCGCACATATTCCATAATGCAAGTCTTACAAAGAAAATAGAGACGTCTCACTATGGTGACAAAAAAATTTCATAGTTATTAGACAAGCAGTACAAAAAATAAATGAAAAATGAATGAGTTATATGAATGTTTTGAGACAGAGTGCTGGCCTTTTTTGAAGTATACTTGAAAAGTAATTTAATTGCAATAAAGTAGCCTACTGACAAGAAGTTAAGTAGTTGTGCCCATTATTTGTGTTTAAAATGATTTTGGTTGGTCCTGATTAAACTTGAATGCCTATTTGAGGTTATTGATGTTTAACCTTTTCATCTCAGTCAGCTGAGGACAAAAAAATTGTCAACAGAAATCGATTTTAAGATACTCCTTAAGCTGTATAAATATGGATAAAAAGTTATTTAAATGGGCACAATTGATTCCTCATGTGATCGGATCGTTTTTTTTTAAAACTCTGATCGGTGATCGGCCCCCCACATAACTGGAGAAAGATTTTAAAAATTATGGGAGCTCTTTAAAATGTAGATTCATATTTTCTTAGGACTCAAATAGCACATTTTATGTAACAGCTTTTTCATGCATGCACATGACTCTTTCGTCAGTCTTCCTTCATCAAATAACGAGTCAAAAGGTCAGGAGCTGAAGTGTGCTGCATTTGGAAACTGTCGCAGTTAACTCGCAACAAAGAACGAAAGGAGAAAGAAATACAAACTGAAAGCTCATCATACTTTTAAGCAAATCCATCAGCAAGACATGAACAGAAGATGTGGTATGTTAGAAAAAAAAGAGAAAGGACTGTTGAACTTGAGTATAAAAAATGCTGGAAGTCTACGGAGGACAAAAATGGTAGATGATCATAGAAATATGTCTTTCATCCAGCTAACTGAGTAAGCCATATGAATGTTTTTCACAAAGACACATAATTATGGAAAGTGAGCATAAGATCTTAGAGTGGTTCACATGAGGGACATTGAGAGTAACTGTATTTTGAAATTATCATGTTCAAAGAGCACAAAGTTTCTAAATTCTGACCTGACAGCTGGGGACCTTTACAAGAGGAATTTTAGTATTAGTATTTCCCTGTTTAGTATATAGGGGAAAATAACTGGGATGAAGGTTCAAAGTTAATAAAACATGTAATACATCCGTCCGTCCGTCCTCTTCCGCTTATCCGGGGTCGGGTCGCGGGGGCAGCAGCCTGAGCAGGGAAGCCCAGACTTCCCTCTCCACGGCCACATCAGCCAACTCATCCGGGGGGACCCCGAGGCGTTCCCATGCCAGCCGAGAGATATAAACCCTCCAGCGGGTCCTGGGCCTACCCCGCGGCCTCCTCCCGGTGGGACGTGCCCAGAACACCTCCCGAGGGAGGGTTCCAGGGGGCATCCTGACCAGATGCCCAAACCACCTCATCTGGCTCCTCTCGATGCGGAGGAGTAGCGGCTCAACCTCGAGCCTCTCCCGGATGACCGAGCTCCTCACCCTATCTCTAACGCTGCGTTCAGACCAAATGCTTTTTGGGCGTCAAAGAAGCGCTTAACGCTCAAAG
>JAVQJG010097866.1:0-14537 GCA_036024015.1 Craterocephalus amniculus
GCCCCCCCCCCCCCCCCCCTTTCCCCTTCTCTTCCTAAAGTCTGTGTGAAGCCCTTTGATTCCCAGTGCTCCCAGGGTTGTTGTGCTGGGCTGAATGTCAGCTCTCCGGATTAGAGGACTGAAGAGAGCAGAGCAGCAGCCAAAACCCTGGAACCCACTCAATCTCTCTTTCTCTCTCGCTTGCTTTAATTGACACTGTTAAGGGGCCAGGAACTGGAAACATGTCACTTGGAATCATTCAAAGAGAAAGAACCGCGTATGGGAGAGTGGGAGCGGATGAAAAGGGGGGGCAGAAAGAGGAGAGTGGTGGGAGAGAGCAGAAAAGAGAAATCCGCAGCAATGTCTGTCAGGCTTCTTAACAAGTTTCTTTCAAGTTTAATTGTAGTTTACGGAGTTTTCAGTGTGTACTGCCTTCCTGAGGCTTTATTTGTAGAACTTGAACATGTGATTATGGCTCAGAACAGTGGTGTCCAAGGGTTTTGGCTTGTCATGCTTTAAAAGGAAAACATGCTGTGCTTGCAGCCGATTATTATATATTCAGGCCTAAGGAGGTATGTATGAAAACAGCTGATCAGCAATAATCTTTCAACTTTTCAGTTTTTATAAGCCGTTAACATCCTGGATGTTTTTAATGGTTTGTTCTTCTACAAAGTTGAAATTGATTTGGGTTGATATGAGTTGTATGACACTGATGAAAGTTTTTAAGCAGTCTTAGAATAGTCTGACTTCATGTGGGCTGTTTTTGGAATTATTTGGAAATCCAATTAATTATAAATAATAAATGGAAAAAATTCAGCTGTTTTTCTCCTTTTTTTTTGTTTATGAAGTCATAAGTGTACTGATCACCTCCCAGTGTTGGCCTGCAGTGCCTATGCTGCCCCTCACTCCAGTCGCTCTCTGCTCCCTTCAGGGATTAGCTAAAGGAACTGGAAGTCCCAGGTGGCCTGTAGTACTTGGTTCTGGTTCTCAGTGTGACCTGGCAGCACTTTCCTCTGGGGTAAAGCCTCATGTATGTGGAGGGAAGTGTTATGAAGGGCCTCAGGGCAGTTTAATCTCAACCCCGCCTGGTGGGACATGCCAGTAACAGCAGCCTGACTCCATCAAAACAGCTTGTTTACAGTTGTACAGCTTATCCTCTACAGGCTTATAAATAAATATAATCCGGCTGTCAGTGTTAAAAGAAACTTATGCTTAAGCGCTTTCTCACTCAGTTCTTTCCTTCTCTACTTTAACATGCTTCCAAGAATGTAGGAAAGGATGAAGTGAACTGGCTTATAGGCCCTATAAACATTCCCCAACTTGACAGTCGTCGGAGTTATGAAAAGAATGAGTTCCTCCATATTTCATATAGTTTAACTCCCTTACCAGATCCTGCTGTGCCTCTCTCCCATTTCCCTACTGGTTTTTCACAGTCTGGTTTGTGGGGTGATACATGAGACAGAGAGCAGTAAATCACCAGATAGCATAAGGAAGCCGCACAGCCTGGATTGATCAGCCCTTGTTATTTTCCCATTTGCCAAGAGAGAAACGATCGTCTGAACGTGACTGATTCAGGTTGAAGAATAAGCAGCCTGGCCCACCCATCTCATCAGTGCCGGAAAACAGTGGCAACAACTTTTTAAAATGAGATAAGAAATCGGTCTGGTATAAAATCAGAAGTTTGTTTTACAGCAAGCAGTGAACAAAACGTTTCATTTAGATGTCTACTTCTCAGATGTCAGTTGGTTTCACGCATTTCTGTTTCTTAGCTTTGGCATGTCTAAAGACGTGTTTGAGAGTGCATTATGGTCATTAGTTATGGTCCATTCACTTGTGTGTGTGTGTGTGTCTGTGTGTGTGTGTGTGTGTGTTTGGTATGTGTGAGAAACTTTGCAAGTAAGAGATTCTTGAAACAGACAAACTGGTGTTTTTTTAATTTCACATCGCATGTTTGTGTTAGCATGAGTCTATTTTCTATGCTGTCGCACTTCTTCTACACGTTATAGTGGGTGTGTTTGTGTTATTGTGCGTCTCCTCCTGCAGAAGAAAAACCCTCAGCTCAGGTTTCAGTGCCGGGAACAAGACGCTCGCCGTAGGGGAATGACAAGGGAAATTGGACGGCAGAGTGTGATTTGTGTGTGTACAGATTTCCTTGTGTATGTATGTGTCTGCGGGTCCTCAGAAGCCTCCATGCATTCCTCCTATTCTCAGCCTCTTGGCAGAACCATGCTGAAACAAAACATCAGGGCAGATCTCAGCTACACTGTTATCACCAGGCTGAGCACAACCAACCTCTATCTGCATAATATTCATTATTAATGCTCTATATCAAGGAACAACTCATCTAGATCTGAGGCAGGAAAAATAAGATTTTTGCACACGGGTGATAAACAACTTTTGAAGTCTTCCTGCTTTCATGTCTGGGAAATCATTAAGCGCTTAAGAGAATGAAAAATAAATTCCAATATTTCTGTCTTTTTGATAGGGAGTTGTGCGACGAGTCCATGAACCATTCAGTCAGCTCTGCGTCGAGTCTGGACAGCCACGCCCCCTCTGACAGCAGCGTCCAATCACAGGGCATGCGATGGGAGGAGCAGCAGAAGCTGTTGGCTTTGGAGCAGCTTTGTGGAGTTTTCAGGGTTGACCTGGGTCACATGAGGTCACTGAGACTCTTCTTCAGGTCAGCAGAGAGTTGAAACAGTCACAAGGGAGGTCATGCCGGTGGGGTGGCCTTGCCCTGCCATTTTGCTGATTTTACACTTATTTTCTTGTCTTTTGTCGTTGTGTTTTTTCTGCAGCGATGAGGCATGCACGAGTGGCCAGCTGGTGATAGCTAGCAGAGAAAGCCAGTACAAGATCCTCCACTTCCATCATGCTGGGTTGGACAAGCTGGCCGAGGTCTTCCAGCAGTGGAAATGCTGCAGAGAAACGCAGCTTAAAGACCAGGTCAGCTTGCATTGTCCTGGGTGTTTTGGTATTTTTTGCACTTTTTTAATCTCTGTTTTTATTCAAACGTTAATTTTTACCCTCCACTTTCCAATTTTGCCCTTTAACCTCCAGGTTTCCGACGAAAAGTCATGCATGCAGTTCTCCATCCAAAGGCCCACTCTACCATCAGCCGAGACGCACCCAGAGGAAAGGCTGTACCGACGGCTGGATGTCACCACCTGGCTGCGTCACCTTAACCACAGTGGCCAGGTGGAGGAGGAGTACAAGCTGCGCAAGGTGTGTGCAAGGGTAGAAAAAAAAGTCAGATCACACATCTGGCCAACAAGCTACTGTCAACAAATTTGTGTTTCGCATTTTCACACTTCACACACACCGAAAGTCAGCTCCAGTGTGTTAAACTTTCAGTTTTAATCAGCATCACCGTCTGTAAATAATGAGAGGTTCAGTCTTGGCCAATGTACCCTGTGAGTCATTTTAGTTTTCCAGCATTGACTCAATTCATGGCTTACCAACTTACAGAAATGACTCAGTGGCAGTTAGACCATGACCAAGACGCTTCCTCTCTAAATGCACGAATGCAAAAACAGAACAGAACTTTTCTTACTAGGTGTGTCAAATTAATTTTCTATTTTTTTGCAGCATTTGACAACACTAATGAACATTTTGCAGCCGCTGTAGTTCAGCGATCTGATAGTCAAGTGGAGGTTGTCTGCTTGTTTGCATACAGCTCTGTCCTCACAGTTATCACCAGTGTTTGTCCACCGATCATCCGAGGAGGCCCCCTCTATACTCATCGTATCTCTTCCCCTCCCACTCTCCGCCAGGCCATTTTTTTCGGCGGTATCGACCCTTCCATTCGCGGCGAGGTGTGGCCCTTCCTGCTGCACTACTACAGCTATGACTCCACTTCTCAGGAGAGGGAGGCCTGGCGGCTGCAGAAGCGCACGCACTATCACGACATCCAGCAGAGGAGGTGGGCTACGGGAAGATCGGGGTTTCACTGCGAGGTCAAGTTGATGCGGTGGAAATCGCTTTGCTTAAAGAGTCTAAGACAGAGTCTGTCAAACTGCAGAGTATCTGTCATGCGGCTGCAGCGGCGACTGCCAAATGCTCAGTCAGTCAAACATTAAACCATATGTGAGTCTGTTGGGGCTTCTCATTGCAAGCGCTGAGCAATCAATAGGCACAATCAGGCAAGTGTTAAGGGGAGGTGCTGGGTGTGATATAAAAGGTCTCTGGAGAAAAAACATGTCAACGCTTATCGGCTCATACTTTCTTGTCAGAGAAAAAAAAAACAACACAGCTTTGGTATGCACGGACAAGCACACGCACACTAATCCCCCCCACACACACATAGAACCCCCGATGTCTTTGTTTGCCTCAAAATAATAAGTGGCACGTATTGTCACACATTCTGCTGCCCTGTCTGTAATGAATGTAATAATTGGACAGGTTTCATCTGTATGGCCTCTTAATGTTTCGAGGATGCCGGAAGGTTCTTATCGAAGTCGGTTAATTAGGGTCCGTGTTCTGACTTCGATGTGGAATGCTTTAAAGACCCTTTGACTGGAGCAGCCTCCAGGGCCACAAGTTGATCATTAGGAGCAAGGATACATGCGTGTGGTTTTTTTGCTCCTCATCTCCTAACCTCCTAAGCAACTGCAGCAACGGCTGGACGGAGTGCAGCTTTGATGAATAAAATGGTTTTGATCAGCCAAACTGGATATCTGAAGTGTCCACAGACAAACTGACCTCAGAGAATAAACGTAATATGCATGTGAAAGCAACATGTATAATTAATGAATCAATTATTTTGAAAATACAGAGTTGGTTGTTGCCAATGACACGTGATGAATTCCTTTTTTTCATGAATAAATATAAATGTGTCATGACACAGACTGCTGCTAGTTGATAAGAA
This sequence comes from Craterocephalus amniculus, assembly GCA_036024015.1. Classification (NCBI taxonomy): domain Eukaryota; kingdom Metazoa; phylum Chordata; class Actinopteri; order Atheriniformes; family Atherinidae; genus Craterocephalus; species Craterocephalus amniculus. The sequence continues at coordinate 4,847 of JAVQJG010097866.1, forward strand.
GGTGCTATAGTAGCTGGTTTGAGTGTAAAGCCCATTTGTTTAACAGCGGCTGAAATTCAGAAGAACTCTATTTTAGGATGACATTTGCTTTAAAGATGAGGAAGTTAATATCTGTCAGTCAGCAATGTTCTCTTTACTCATAAATACTTTCTCACATATATTTTAAGTAAGGCAGCAATCACAATAGATCCAGAGATTAATATGATAATGAAGATCATTATTAAGACATCTCCTTCTATACAACCTTCAACCCCAAAGACCATCATATTTGAGAAAGATACAGCCAAAAGTCTTACGTTTTTGTTGTAAAATGCATGTTATTATTAACATTATTACCCCAATTATTATTACTATTGTTATTATTATTATTATCATTATTATTATTTATCATTAATGTGAAACCAGTCCTGGACAATGATTTGCTAAACCTTCATTTGTTGTTCGTTGGTTAAATTTTTTTTCTTCTTGTCAGAGCTTAAGTAATTCTAAAAAGCATATTTTCAAATTTATGTCCATTGAATACTGTTTTGGATAAAATAACGGTAACCAATATTTCCGTATGAATTTAATTTATTCTTAAATTCTGCTTGAGAAATTTTTTATTTTTCAGTGACAAAAAACCACACAGTCCCCGAAGGCAGCAAAGTAACCATATAATTTCATTTACCTGAAAATGATCTGAAATATGAGGTTTGCAGCAAATTTTTTATGTGGCAAGAAAAGTCATCTGCCATTAAGTTATTCTAAAAGGTCCTTATTTAGTTTTTGTTTTTTTTCACTCAAACTGTACTTTGTTTTTCCACTGAATTCGCTGCAGTGGCCAGGGATGGATAGATTATTTGTTTGAATACGTGACACCTGTAGATGAATTTTCGTAGAAAATGAAATGTGGTCAATTTTAAGGTGTCTTTGCAAAATGTTTTGTATTCAGACCTCTTTCTCTGTTTGTGAGGATTGGTATGTCAAATGTCCTCCCCACAGAAACCAAAATGGCTTACGATCATTTTAAACTAAAGACAATGCGAAAGAGCTGGTGCTAAAATACTGAGGTTTTAATAGTATACAGGAATTATGTTTTGTGCCACTTCCTATGTGATATATGTGAATTTGCTTAAAAGTTATAAATCATGTTGAACTCCTTCATGCTTTGTATCAGTGCTTGAACCACAAAAATCACTGAAATATTAAGTGATGAAAACTGATGAGCCTCCAGAGAAGAACTATAGAAAGGTGACTTGGGAGGGTCCAGCAACACAAACACACAGCACCAAAACTAAACAGTTGCGTGGCGTTGCATCAGGTGTGCGTGCGTTATTCCTGGCGGGGCCACATGGAAAACAAACAGTGTTAATTAAATCCCCTCTGCTTGTTAGGACTTGAGTACATTAGTGCCACATAAAGTACATTGTTAATGTAGACCCTACCATTTAAAGGGACGGACGGGGGCTTTATGATGGGGGTATTATCCTCAGAGGAGGTCCACTGCCTGCCCACTCCCACATTTTCATGCATTTTTACAAGTAGAGCTTTACACCAGAGTACTATCTCTAGCATTTATCTGCATGTTAATAATAATAACTGTATGGAAATGAAACTCAAGCCCACTAGTTACTGCCCTCATATCAGTTAACAGTTAATTAACATTTTGGTTCAGAAAACAGCTGCAGGGTTCAGTATCTTCTCAGATTTGTCCTCCCCATGTTTCTAATTTCGTGTGTGATCCCTCAGATTGTCCATGAGCCCAGAGGAGCACAGTGAGTTCTGGAGGAAGGTCCAGTTCACAGTGGACAAAGACGTGGTCAGAACGGATCGCAGCAACCACTTCTTCAGAGGAGAGAATAATCCGAATGTAGAGATCATGAGGTCAGAGCGTGCTCCTTTACTTCTCCCCACTCTGTTTTTTTCACTCAACCCATCTCTTAAACTCATGCTTTATTTCTGTCATCTCCTCTTGGGCCGTTCTTATCATTCCCGCTTCCTCAGCTCAACGCACAGCCGTACCTACAGTATTCATTTCATATTCTGAACCCTGGGGGAGCTGCAAATGAGTTTCATGCTTTATTGACTCTGGCTAAGCCGTCTGAGCACTTTTGATGCATACTCACAGCTAATGGCTTTCTAAACGAGGAGCAAGAGGATTTAAATAGCATATTAGTTTAGTGACTCTCGTCAAGGTTCCTGGTATTTGTCCTGGAATTATGTCCTACATTGTGTCTGAGGCGGGGGGGATACCAGACCTTCACATTTCCACATACAGTGCTGCTCATCTCGTGCTGCTCTCAGTTATCTCACATCTATCACTGAAATGTTACAGGTACATTCGGTTCATGTTTTTAAAGCAGGCATTCTCATATTGAAGTCTCTAAAAATCATCAGACTCGTATTTTGTTATTGTTGCAGCAAAACAATATAATGTCCTCAGGGTTTTCCCTTTGTTTATATGATACTTACTTATGCATGAAGTCTGCAATGAAAGTTTTCTTCAAAGTAGTGCACTTTTATGTATTTATTTATTTATTTATATATAAGGAAAGGAAGAAGAAAAATGCATTAATTAGCTCCCTGGTTACCAGAGTAGTTGGCATAGCAACAAGTAAAGAAGAGATTTTCCTGTTTTTCTGGGCTTTTCCAGCAATGCTGCTACACATGTTCAGTGTTTGGGTGGGTCTGTTCTTCTCGGGGGTTTTGGCCGACATGTGCGGAGGCTTTATTAAAGACTGTCAGAAGAATTGAAATGTCGGCGAATCTGCATCGCCCTGTTACATCAGAAGTTGTTTTTTTTCCTTTGCTAAGAAGTTTAGGCTGCACTGAGATGTCCATGGTTGTTCTTGCTCCAGGCGAATCCTGCTAAACTATGCAGTGTTTAATCCTGACATGGGTTACTGCCAGGGCATGTCCGACCTGGTGGCCCCTCTGCTCACCGAGATCCAGGATGAAAGTGATACCTTCTGGTGCTTTGTCGGCCTCATGGAGAACACCATCTTCATCAGCTCCCCGCGAGATGAAGACATGGAGAGGCAGCTGGTAGGTTTTCCTGTGCCTCTTGGAGTAACTGGATATCATGTCACAACATCTTGTGCTCAATGCTACCCTGGGTTAATATATACAGCAGTTTCTGTACATGTTACATGGTGCCTCCTTTATATAAAGCGGCTGGTTTTTCATTTTGCCTTTTAAGTGTGTTAAAGAGACTGTGGTCACTCATTTACAGGTTCATGTTTTTATTTAATGGGTCAATCAGGGAAAGTTGACTTGCAAAGTAAGTTTAAAAAGGTTATTTCTCCCTGATTATTGCTGGAGTAGTTATTTTGTGGATTGTCTCTACTCTATTTTGTCTTACTGTCAAAAGACTTTCAGAAAGGTATTTTTAACTAATATAAACATAAAGATTGAAGAAAAATAAGCTCGTTCTGTCCTTCACACTGTCACACAGTATGTTGTATGCTCTGTTATCTGTCAAGCATGAACTGATGTTAAAGGTTGCAGCAGGGCAGAGGGGCCTACATAGGATCTGATAAACAGTCTCGTCAATATAGATCTGAACACCAAGCCAAGCTCCTTTTTTTTTCTTTTACAAAAACTGCAATAGGTGTTTGCCAGCAGAGCACAAGACAATAAATCTTTACTCCACAGATGTACCTGCGGGAGCTTCTGCGTCTCATGCTCCCTCGCTTCCACCAGCACCTGAACAGACTGGGAGAGGACGGCCTTCAGCTGCTCTTCTGCCACCGCTGGATACTGCTCTGCTTTAAGAGGGAGTTCCCTGACACAGAGGCCCTGCGCATGTGGGAGGCCTGCTGGGCACACTACCAGGTCAGGCCAAAGTCCAAACCGCTGCTTTGTCTACACAAGAAGACCTTTGCGAGCACTGTCTCTGCACACAACACATTTTTTGCTTTTTTTCTTTCCCCATTAAAAAAAATGCAAGGCAGCTGTGAGTTTGTATTGATTTTCAGGCATGTAAAGGGGAGTTTAATGACTCCTGCTAAACAGTATAAAGTGTGCTCTTAGTCTTGAAGGAATTTAATCACATAATTCTGTATTGATTTGACTTCAAGTTCCACATTTTCTCACATTCTGACATATTTTATTAAAAATATGCTGTGTTTTTTAACATGGATTATGAATAAAGCAGTAAGATGGGCTGTGTACTGCAGGTCATTTTGGCTTGGAGCTTTGAATTCTCCTTTTATTGCCTTAATCAGGATCCAGTAAACTTGTAACTGTGTCACGTTCCAGAGCGAGCTTAACACCTCCTCTGGCTGAGGCCGAGTAAGATATCTCCGTCTTTGGTTCGCGCCATCTGTTCAGACTCTGCTAGATGTGAAGATCTTCGGCTACAGGTGGTGGCAGAGGAGATGGGTGCAAAACCTCAGTACAGACAGTTGAAAGTCATATACCAGATGGGCTATGAGCAAGAATTTCTGATTGATATCAGATTTTTCTGTGAAGTAGATGTTGTCTTGTTGTAGTGGGTTGCAGCTGGTTATTTTCCGTTCTCACTATCTCAAATGGTGAGATTAACCGACAGCTTGTTGGAGCTTTATGTGAACCAACACGATCAAATCATCTTATCAATAAGTCAGCACGTCACCAAAAAAGTGAATTAAATCGTTTATTTACTGTTCATGATCTGTTTTCTGTTGTCTTTAATAAGTGAAGCTATTTCCTGACCCAGCTCCTCTTTTCTCATTGACTGTTGGTGTATTCCAGTTGAGTCGGTAGACACACACACTAACAGATTCACCTTGAAAAAATGGAAACACTGGAGTGACTGCAGTCTGGTACTGGTCTGTTCATCTCACACGCTTTCTGAATGGAGTCCGAACTCCGTCACACTAAAGATAAGCGCCTTGAGATGACGTTATGAATTGGTGCTAGGGATTTAACGATACATCGAAAATCAATTTAAAATCGGTTCAAACTGGTTCAAAAGAAAATTGATGTAGAAAAAAGAAAAATGGATTTGCATGTAATGCATCAATGCAATTAATGCAGATGCCGTTCAAAACAAATGAAAAAATTTGTTCATAAAAAGATTTGTGATCATTTCCATATCTATAATAATTATTTGTCCAATGTTAAGTTTTGTTAGTACAACAGGCAATAGAAGGTCACAGTTTTAAACAAGGGAGAAAAAAGAAAATATAAGAAAAAGACAATTAATTTGGCTATAGAATAATAAAAATTACTTTTGCTGGAAAAAAAAATCGAAATCGGGGAACTGAAAATCGATATTCGAATCGTGGCTTGAGTGAATCGTTACATCCCTATGAAATGAAATGAATTGAATTGAAATTTCTGTGCAATTTGTCACATCAACAGCCCATGACTAGTGCCGACTACACACACAAGTGGAAATCATGGGTGAAGAAAGACTCTTCCAGATTCACACATGATACCCGAGATGATGGTATTTTCTGTATTTGTCCTCTGCCCTTGACCATTGTCTTTCTTTCATTTTCAGACGGACTACTTTCACCTGTTCCTGTGCGTGGCCATCATTGTTATCTACGGGGAGGACGTTTCAGAGCAGCAGCTCGCTACCGATCAAATGTTGCTCCACTTCAGCAATCTTTCCATGCACATGAATGGAGAACTGGTGCTACGCAAGGTATCACCGAGGAATTTCTTGCCTTTTACGTCCGTCCTTCCATATTCTCATTTTCTGTTCACATACCGAAATATTAGATGCTCTTAAAATTCCTCTTAGCACAGCTACTTTACCGCTCATTAAATCCAAACACAGTGTTGTTTACATCACTGGGCCCGGCCCGGTGCTGCAGAAAAGCAACTGGTAAACAGTGAACTGCTCACAGAGGCCTTGAGGTACTAAATGGGATGCTGCCACACTATGCAGAGGATTTATGATCTGCGTGCCTGCTGCTGTGCTTCTGCCTGCTTCCTCATGTTTATGGATGCTGTGTTTGTGCTGCAGCTCGTTTCTCTTAGCATGCAGCTGGAGTAGTTTCTTTTGTTGTTTTCTGAGATTTTTCATTTGTTTTCAGAATAGGCACGCCAGCCTTTGAGCTGTCTGTAACAGTGCACAGTGCTGACCTTGACAGTCTTTTGTTATCTTTTAGCCGGGAGACAAGGATATTGATTTTATTTTAATGTTTCAGTGTGCTGTGTTTGCCCTGCTCTTCCAGGCTCGCAGCCTTCTCTACCAGTTCCGCCTTCTTCCCAGGATCCCATGCAGCCTCCATGACCTTTGTAAACTGTGCGGCCCAGGGATGTGGGACAGTCGATACATCCCCACTGTGGAGTGTTCAGGCGAACACCCAGAGTCCCAGAGCTGCCCCTATGGAGGCACATCCACCTCACAGCCCTCTTCTCCCTCCCCATCATCATCGCCGAACCCCACCCCAACACCTCCACCAAACGGCAAAAGAGGCTCCAAAAAGCGGGATATTTTCACCTTCAGGAAGCAGACCTGAGATGGATGTCACCGGGAGCTTGTGCTTGTTTTGGTTCGTGCTAGAGCTGCCAAACGTTTGGATCTCCAAACAGTTTTTTCTGCTCCTGGACCCATCTTTCCTTAGTTTTTCTTTTTTTTTCTTTTAATGAGGATTTTTGTCACTTGATCTTTTCATGTGATGCAATGTCGAACACTGCCTTACAAGAATGTTGTTTTTGACGTTCTGTATCACGTGAATCTGCAATGAGGAAGGCTTACTGTCAAACAGATGAGAGGTCAGGAAGCTGCTCTCCTCTGGCAACAGAATGGACAATCACCAGCTGCTGTGTTGGTGTAGAGCGAGTTCAGGTTCTGCTGCTGGCTTGGCATTCTTCCTCGGGCTTTGTAGGCAGGAGGAGGTCACATCAGGGTCTCAGGCAACTGGCCTAAATTCTTGCAGACTCTGAAGTAGGGTCGTAAGGAACTGGAGATTCATTCACTGGACTTGCACTTGAACTTCTCAAAATGTTCCTGTGTTCTCACAAAGGAGTATTTGTGTGAATATCAAGTTATATGTGCGTGTCCCAAGTCTGAGCAGGACATGAAAAACAAGTTTTTTGTGTTAACAAAACTGAAGTGGAATGAATTAGTTTTCTGTTTTCTGTTCTTTCAATTTTCATCAAGTGAATGTTTGCGTTTGTATCAGCTGTTATAAATATTTAGCAATATTCTATCCTTGCATGAGCAATTCTTTACATATAGAGGGCACATTTGTCGGAAAATATTTCATCCCAAAACAGAGGTAAGAGTGTGTTTATGGTGCAAATACTCCGTGATAGGGCTGCTCATATTTCCTCAGAGGATGACATTATGGAACATCCTCTTGTTATGTCATCCTCAGTTGTGTTTTTTCCTGACAAAAAGGAGTAATAAAATTGTCAGAGTCAAATACTTGTGTTTATGTTAACCTGCTGGGCCACAAATGCTACCGTTTGCCCATGAACATGGCAAAATATCAAATGGGTGTGGTGTCATGTGGGAGTGGCAGCAGTGTTGCCAAAGACAACAAACATTGTTTCCTCAATGCATAGAAATGACTGACTCTCTTTTTTTATCCTAAATTTTGTCCTATGTTGAACTAGGATTGTAAGCATTTGTCGGTTTTGTTATTCTTTACACTTTCACATTGAATGAATGACAACACACTCAAAACTAAGAATAAGTCCACATGAATGTGTCGTTTTTTTTGCCTCTTCGCACTCAGCATCAACACTATGAAAATCTCGGGGTGCATATGTTTAAACTGGAGATGTCGCTAAACGTCTGGTAAGCTGTCGAAGGCCACACGCAGACATCTTAAGGAGAATCTGGAAGGGAAAGAAGAGAAACAAGCCTGTTGTTTATGTATTTAGGCCTCATAAAGGGGTATACTGTGATGTTGCCTCAGGTGTTAAGATGGTCTCCACTCAAGATCCGCCCCCCAGAGAGCTTTTGAATGACGCCCTCAGGATTGTAACATCTGCAAAAATGCTGCTAAAATGTAACATTGATTCCTTTGATCAGCTTTCTAGCAGTTTCTGCAGAAAGACGTCAATGTAAGTTATCATGAAGTGCATCTGGTGATATGGAGGCTGCAGTGAAATGAGCTAAGTTAGAAACACTTGATGGGAAATTATTCAGTGTATGAGAGTGAATTTGATCTCATGGATTTATTAACATTAAATTCACATTGTTTACACAAACAAGTCACGCCTTTTTTAAGGGGTTGTTGTGAATTGTGAACACGAATGTACAATGTTGCTGTTGAATATGTTGATGTATTACTGTACACTTCACAGCAAAAAGAGCCTATTCTTATCATTGATATTAATAAAAATAAGTGTAATAAACTACCGTTACACTTTCATTTAACACCCAAATGCACCTGATCATACACCAGTTTTTAAATGCTTTAATGAGAGTGAATTATTTTTAATGTTTTAATGAGATAAATCTCACTGGGCTTCACAATGAACCACCTGTACCTTTTATTTTTTATTGATACAAATATTGGAAAAATAATATGTATATTGCTAGATTATTAATATGCAAAATGAAAATGTTAGCAGTTTATCTTTATTTATAAATTGTATTTATAAAATAATTAATAGAATTTAAAGAAGCTTCGCAAACCAATGCAAAAACTCATAATGATCCGTTTACAGTGAATAATTTAATGTCCAAGATTATTAAACAAGAAATATTTAATATGGTGGCATTTTAGAGATGTATGAGTTATTAGTACTCTTTATATTATGAAATATTTTTTTCAAACAGAATATAGACCAAAAAGATTCACATGTGTTTAAGTATTAAAATGACCCGAACTTATTAATAAACTGTTTTGTGCAAATAAAAGGTCTGTTTTTAAGTTTCTGTTCCACATGGGTGGGAGACATTTGCTGAAAGGGTAAAAGAAGAAACAACTTCATGTTGCATAATTCACAATAGGAGTGTGTGTGTGTGTGTCCATGTGTTTGTGTCTCAGTGTACATGGGTCAAACTGACCCAAAGACCATATGCAAGATCTAAGTTGTGCAATATTAAGCAGCAATGTCTAATATGGTTAGAATAAGCAAAAGGCCATCAAGTTAAGGATGGGAAAAATATAGTTTTGTATATTGTGTTTTTCTTTTCTAAAAGTCTAAAGCAAGTCAGATTGACCAGTATTCCATTATAAAGAGGGGAAATGAAGCCAAAAAGGATAAGACAAGTTTAACCACAGTGACACATGGTTTAGATTGAGCCATGTGGGTCTATTTTTTTTTCTTGCATTTGTCACAGTTGACCTCCATACTGTATGATTCAGACAACTAGAGACCTGGATGGGCCTTAGACTGGTTCAAAACTTACTTGGAGAACAGGAAATTATTTTAGGTAACTTTACATCTAAGCAGACAAGAATTACATGTGGAGTTCCCCAAGGTTTCATCCTGGGGCCTCTTCTGTTCAAAGCGGATCAATGCAAGTCTGGGTATGTTTACCATGAAGTGCGCACCCCAAAGCTGTAGGGGGTGCTCCAGAGCGAGAAACTAGGCGACAGACGAAGAAGAATGTTGTAAACAGAGGCATCTTATGGTTGTCTTGAACAGGCTACGGCTAGTTAGCATGGCTTCAAAGGCATCTAGTAAAGGTAATTATCAAAGCAGTATAAAAGCAAATACCGAATCGCAGAGTAAACATGCATATTTGTCCAAACGGATTTACGACCGGCCTTATAGCGCTAGTCTCGTGTATCGCGAGACCTCCAAACCA
>JAVQJG010097867.1:0-33411 GCA_036024015.1 Craterocephalus amniculus
AAATTCACTACATGCATGCACAAGCTTACAACCAGCAAAAAAACATCTGGACCTATAGGCTAAACCCAACAGGAACTCTGTCATCTTTAGAAAAAGGTCATTTTTGGTCTTCCCTCCTTCCATTTTCTGTGCATACATGTGCTACACATTTTAACTATCTCCTCCTAGAGATTTAGTCCTATTGGGCTGAAACTTGTTTCGAATCATCAGGAGACCCTTGTGATCAAAAGTTGTAAAAAGAATTTTCGTAAGTTAAAGGGTGTTGCCGTGGCGCCCTCAACATGTGGAACTAGCACTTTTTCACCAAAAGTCAGTTATTTGCATATTTCCCTGCCCACTACATTTACCAAGGTGGATAAAATTCCCTACATGCATGCTCTAGGTCACAACAAGCAAAAAAATCCATTAGACTAAGTGGCTTAACTCAACGAAAAGTTTGATTCTTTAGAAATAAATTTCTGCAGGGGATGGTGAAGTTGATACATTGCAGCAACAGAGAAGGAAGTGATATTTGAAATTAAAAGCATCAAACAGGAGGTCAGTAACACCACTTCAGAGATCGTGAAAGATGCAATTACACACTTTATCCCAGATGAGTATTTGATTCCTGTATCAAAATGTCATTATCATCTCAAGAACATATATCAGTTCAGTTAAACATATTTTTGAAGACGTCATCCTTTGTTTACAGGCCAATTAAACAAGATCTTAATAGAGGTGTTCATCCTGAAAGTTTTTCAATAGAACAAAAACATAAGTCCATTTTCATCAGATGTTATCAACAGGAACTCGGCAGTCTAGGGAAAGATGCCATTTTTTGTCCTACTTTTAGACTTTTTCTGTGCTTTATGATTAATTTTCACTATCTAGTCCTAGAGATTCTGTCTTATTGGCCTGAAAATTGTTTGGGATCATCATGAGACCCTTAAGATCAAAGGTTATCAGGAGAATTTTCCTAAGTTAAAGAGCACATCTGTGGCGCCCTGTATATGTGGAGACTTTGAAGTGCTGATCTCACAGGCACAGCAGGGATGGTGAGGAAATGCTTCATGCAGCAGTATGACAGTATGGCTGCAGGTGAGGGAGGTAGTGCGTGGACACGGCGGTGCAATAGGCTGAGCGGCGCCAGAGGTGCGAGGGCCTCCATCGCCGCTCGCGGCTTTAATTTTTATTTTTTTTTTACTTTATTCATAAGTGGTGACTCTCCAGCAGCATATCCATGAAGCTGAATGTGGATATGAACATTTACCTTGATGAAATTGGAGGAAGTTCGACTGGCAGGACTGGACCACAATTTCAATTCTAGTATTTATTGTTGCTAGTTGGCAATTTCTGGAAGAATCTGATCTACTTCCTGGCTCATGAAGAGGACATTTTAAAACCAGCTGGATTGCTGTTAAGACTACTCTGAAAAGTCTCATGGGTGATGTGGTGGTTGGTATTATCACCTCACAGCAAGAAGTGTACTGGTTTAAATCTGGGCCGGGGCCTTTTTGTGTAGAGTTTTTGTATGTGTGGTGCTCAGTCCAGGCACTCCGGCTTCTCCAGCTGTCCAAAAACATGCATGTCAGGTGATACTGATTCTAAACTACAGATGAAGCGGGTATAGAAAATGGATGGATGAAAAATCTTGTCCAGCAGGATTCATACTGTGTTTATCTTGCACTGCATCAAGGCAAAATATCAGACTTGTTCTGCACCGTTACCACATCAATGCACTGATAAGGTGGAGTCTGCACAGCATTTAAACAGCATTTTGGCTGGTGCATACACCAAATGACAGGCTATAGGATGATTTGTAGGGGATAATTAAAGTAGCTGAATCTCTGGAGTATGTTGCAGTCTAACTGTGCGTGTGCTAACCAGCAGTTATATGTGTTTTTGGCATATTCATTTCAAAGATGATTATTGAGCTGTTTTTAATGCTGCTTTACCATCAATCAGATGCCAAAGAAACATACATAAACAATACACTGCATGTATGTATCAGAAGCATATAAGCAGATTACCTTGAAAGGAGCATGTTAGTTTCCAGGAGAACGGTCCTTTTTCTTTTTGATGCCCACATTATATGCTTGTTAGTTATGGATATTGCAGCCACTGTGGGATACAAGCATGGATTTAGATTTGTATTTTTTTTTAAAGTCGTACACTGCTATTGTCAGCTGAAACAAATCCGACTAACCCTCTCAATGTTTTGTCCTATTTAGGAAGGATGTGAAAAAAGGAGAGAAGAACACCATCGTCACGTCCTTTAACAGGAACTTCACTGCAAGGAATGATGCTAATCCAGCTACTCATGCCTTTGTCACCTCTCCTGAGGTCAGTTATACTGAACTCTGAAGATAAAGAACCATATAAGTCACATGAACTATGATACGCTGATTATCATATACACTCATTTTTTTATTCCTCTAAGGACATTGGCATTGTCTCTCTTGATGTTTGTTTTCTAAAATTGAAGATCCAAACAAATGTTGTGTTTTTATGTGTAGATTGTGACAGCTTTGGCCCTCGCTGGGACTCTAAACTTCAACCCTGAGACTGACTACCTCACTGCACCCAGTGGAGAGAAATTTAAGCTGGAACCCCCCACTGGTGATGAGCTCCCCTCCAGAGACTTTGACCCAGGCCAGGACACCTATCAACACCCCCCTGCAGAGAGCGGCTCAGTAATGGTAACGTTTCTCCTCCAGTCCACTGAGAGTTGTCTGAAAATTTAGCATTCAAACATAATTTTCTCCCTTTTTTATATTGCTCCAATTAGCAACATATTCCACATTTTATCCCAGGTCTAGAGCCTCTGCATCTTTTTTATAAATATCCGTGAATGACTGATGTCTCAACTTGCTTTGATGTGACACAGGTTGACGTAAGCCCCTCTAGTAACCGTCTGCAGCTGCTGGAGCCCTTCGACAAGTGGCACGGAAGAGACCTGGAAGACTTGAGAGTCCTGATCAAGGTGAGCCGGAGATGGAAATTAATCTTTAAACTTATTGTCAGAGCAGACAAAAAGACAAAAAAAACCAAAACAACCCAGAACAAAAAAAGGAGAAAACCCTTTTATTTACTTGGACGTTTTAGGTTTAGTGACTGTATACATGCCGTGTGCAGTGCACCATCTGTGGCCGCAGAGCTCTGCCATATGTTAAGCTGCATTGGGTAGCAGAGCATGTGGCTTTGACGCCATCAGGAAATGCTCTGCTTGGTTGGAGGAAAATATCAGCTTGACTCCAACCCCCTTGTAGTGGGAATTAGTGCTGTGTGTAGCTGTAACTGAGGCTTGTGGCAGCTTGGCTGGGTTAGGGGGGAGTGAATGGGGATCTACAGTCTGGTGTTACTAATTTAAGTTTGTCGATGTAATAACAGTAACTGAGTTGGTATGCAATATAATCAGCAGTTGAGAAGTAATTTTGGTTGTCTTATTGTTACCCTCGTAGCAGTTAAACAAGATTTGGGAACGGAGGAGGGCCTGTACATACAGCCGTAACCCGCTACCGCTAATACTGGAAATATAGAGCTACTGATCCTAGTTAGTATCAGTGTGTAAAGTATTGTAGACATTGTGCTTGTTTAGGGTCAGTTAGTCCAAATTTCCACTTGACAATAACTATCCTGATATATTTGAGCAGCAATAAGCTCATTTTATGGGTTTGCTGCACAAGAATGCAAAGGTGATTGGGTGAAAGATGTTCTGAATGTTGTCATAAACCTGACAAAAAGCCGAACTATACATTTAGTTTTTCTTGCCTTTGTCAGTCTTTTCGTGTATAGCTGGACAAATATTTTCCATCTCCTAGAGCTAAACGTCATCTACATATTTGCTGCAATAACTTGCATTTCAGTGTTGTTCATGTGTTTCGGTCTAATCCCCCAAGTGGTTTTAGAAATATGATGTTTTGTGTTGTTAATGCACTTGATGCTCAAAAGAAGGCATTTAGGTGTCGTGCATCATGTTTACATCAAAGTCCAGCAGATTCATTGTAGTTATGATTGAGATCCGTCAGATCCGACATGTTTTTGAATAGCACCGACTCAGAATTAAAATATTGACTAATAATTGGGATCCAACTTTAAAGGAAAACAAAAACAAGCTTCTGTTAAACCATAGGTGAAAGGAAAGTGCACCACTGACCACATCAGCGCCGCTGGGCCTTGGCTGAAGTTCCGCGGCCATCTGGACAACATCTCCAACAACCTGCTGATTGGCGCCGTCAACATTGAGAACGATGCGGTCAACAAGGTGAAGAACCAGCTGACGGGAGAGTACGGAGGTGTGCCAGACGTGGCCCGCTTTTACAAGGTGAGATCATCGGGAGATGGCGGATTTAGATCAGACAGTTGTGTTGAAAGTAAATAAATGCTCCAGGTTTGGCTTTGAATCACTTGAGCCACTGATTTGAAACTGAACAAGTTCAAACTGTATTTTATTGATTTTATAATCCAGGCCAATGGAGTGAACTGGGTGGTTGTTGGAGATGAGAACTACGGAGAGGGATCCAGTCGGGAGCACGCGGCACTGGAACCACGACACCTGGGAGGACGCGCCATCATCGTTAAGAGCTTTGCCAGAATTCACGGTGAGTCTATAAGTCAGAAAAGAAACAGAAATATCAATGTGCATTTCATATTTTAGAGACACCGAGGTATCCCCTGAATCAAACAGTTTTACATATTTGTTCTGTTTTACTTAATAGTTTTAAAGAAATATATTTGAGCGAAGGTAAAAATTAAACCTAGTAGAGATTTGTGGGTGGGCTGTTGAAGTATTGTTGTGGAACAGATGGGAAATAAGAGGGTACTACGAACCACTTTTTACACTAAATGCTTCCAGGAAAATATATCAATGACAGTTACTTGATATGGTTTATTATTTACTATATTTGGTTATTTATTAACTTTTTTTTCCACAACAAACCTGTAAAGGTTAATTATAAGCTGAGGGTATGTTGGTGCTACTGTAAGTAATATCATAATCCTTTACAGTATGTAGATACAGAGATTATTCTGACCCTGATGAATGATGATTTAACAAGTAAAAAAAAAAACGGTTTGCATGTTACATCTCCTCTGGAAGTACTATGATTGATACATTTATCTATTTTTGGTTGCTAATAAACTTGTCAGCAGATTTGTATAAAGACTGCACTCAGGCTGGAGCAAGACTCCACTTAGAGGTGTTAAACTTTGATTTTGATCAGGATCCAAATGATAGTCTTTTTTATTTAGTATTTGATTGATGGATAACGTTTTGTTATTAAGCCCTGGCAAAGCTGCTCACCCTTAGCATCAGATTGTTTTTACTCTGGTAGCTACGGAAGCAGTGTATGTGTAAGTGCACATGCCTGTGTGTGACTGCAATTTAACATTTGTTAACAGTTGGATATTCATTCCAGCAATACTGCAAGAGTCATCAAACATTAACAAGCTAGTCTTGCATATCATGTTGCAGGATTTTTTTCCTTTACAACTTGATAGCTCCTCTGTACTGTTCTCCTTTGCCACAAAAACCGTTTTTGACGCTCACTTTGCTGCACTTTTTAGATCATATGGGGAAACTTAAACTTCTGTTTGACTTTCTTCTGTACTTTATTTCGATCTTACCTGTAGTTTCAGGGAAAAAAAACATTAAATTATAGGTGAACCTTGTTATGCTTATGGTACATATGCTGAGTTATTTCAACTTTTAGGGTTTAGGTGAGCTGACTCAGCATTCCCAAACAAAAGTGGGATATTATTTAATGTAGTTAAACCAAACCGTTTGTTCTTTAGAGCAACTTTCTTGGAGCTAACATTTGAAGGGTACAGTGCAGAGTTTGGCTTTTAATTTGCTCTTGGGCTCCCCCTGCAGCTTTGTTTTGTGACACCATTGTCAAAGAATACAAACCTTAGGATATTATTACAGGATTTTTAAAGATAGAATTATTTTCTTTGATTTATCACTCACATAACATTAAACAAAAGTAGTGCCGTTTAAGAAATCAGTTTATACATTAAATCAAAACATGTACAATGTGTTCTCATTGTTTAGATTAGAACATCTTGTATTACTTTACTGCAATTTATCAGATGACCTCCAATTTTATTTTACAGAACTGACCATTCAAACATGACTTAAATGGTAAACTGAGTCTTAAACCTTTAGGAAGGGATTATGAATATAAGGATATATGTAAGATTTCAGTCTGGAATTAATACAGATGAGAATGCTGCTGTTTATAATGTGTATTTACTGAAAGCCGTGACATAGAGTGCTAAAGTGACCATCTGGATTATGATTCCTGATTATAAACACATATTTGCTTTACCAACAGAACCATGCAAAGGATGTATGAAGCAACAGTGAAAGACACAGCTAATCAGTTTTTAGTTACCTGATATATTTGAATTATTTGTCAATATTTTGTTTGTGCTTATTTTTCTTTACATCCCGGCAGAGACTAATCTGAAGAAGCAGGGCCTTCTGCCTCTGACCTTTGCCGACCCAAGTGACTTCGACAAGATTCGCCCAGACGATAAGATTTCAATCACTGGCTTGAAATCCTTCGCCCCCGGCAAGGTGAGTGCCACCAACCAAACAAGAATGCAAAGGGTGGCTGAGCTTTTGCCACATTAGTTTGACCTTTTCCTGCTTCCTCCAGCCGCTGTCGGCAGTGATCAAGCACAGCGATGGGAGCCAGGAGTCCATCTCTCTGAACCACACCTTCAACGAAACGCAGATGGAGTGGTTCAAGGCCGGCTCCGCCCTCAACAGAATGAAGGAGCTGCAGTAAATGAGGAAGAGGAAGGTGGCGAGGCGTGTGGGGGGCCATCGAGGGGACCTTATATGGGTTCAGGAGGAGAAGAAAGTGGACCTGAAGAGGGGCTTCACAAAGAAGAGGAGAGAACAAAAACAGTAGAGGGTAACCTGATTTGACTTGGGAACTGCTGCAGTCATGCTCAGTTAAAGAAAGCACACACACATACACACAAACAAGGTCGCTGTACAGATGAAAAGCGCACACATAGACACACAAAAGGACTTGCATGCAGAGACAGGATCACTGTGAAAGTGTTCCCTGTCCACAGGCAGAGTTTCAGCGATGAACTCAGCAGCATGTTTCTCCTGTTCGCTGCAGTTTGAAATCAGACCCAGAACCAGAATCCGGACGTTTTTATCTGGGAAGTGGAGCACCGAAGGGGAGAATTAATTAGAATTAATTATAATGTTCTGCAATTTCAGTCTTAAAATGAATAAAGCGAGGAAAAACATATTATAGAAACTTCATTCATGAAGCATTTTGACACAACCACAGCAGAAAGAAAGTGCTGTACATTATTGATAAATTAAGTAAAAAAATAATAAATAGGACAAATCTTGAGGATTTACTATATTGACTGCGAAATTCACTGCCATAGGATTCTCCTTCTCCTTTGAATTACATCAGTTTTAATGTTGTCTAAGATATTTCCACACAAACCACTAAATAAGCTGAGTTTTATAGCTCATTGATGTACTTTTTTGATTGTCCATAAACCCTGAAGTCTAGAGGTCCTTCACTGTTTTGTCTTTGCTGATTTATGATGACATCACTGATGTTAGCTACATTCACTCTGCAGAGTGTCAGAAATCCAATTTTTGCTCCAAATGTCACCCATATTGATCTTTTAATGACAGACAACAAACATTACAAATCAGATTATTTTTCAAATCCAACCATTTTCACATGTGGCCCAAAATCAGATGCATAACAGATCTTTTTCAAAGTGACCTCAGTTAGAGGGATCATGTTGCATTTCATCTGACTTTTACATTCAAGTGAGACAGACGTCATAATTATGTGGAGAACAGAAGGGATGCAGTACGATTGAATGTAAACTATGGATTCAACAATATCCTAACGTGATTTTGTTGGCTAATAACTTTGAAACTGACACACACCGACGTGCAGCATCCATATTTACCTCAGTAAACACCGAGTCCTTCCTGTGATGTCTTCTGTCATTTAAAGGCCATAGACTCTTCAACCTAGAGTTAAATGGTGATTGAATTAAATTATAATTTGAACAACCATGGGGGAAAAAAATCTGTGTTAGACAAATTTTACTGTAAACAAAATGTCTGAAATCAGTCTCTGATAGCTAATGGTGTGTATATGTTGTGCTCGCTCTCAGACTGGGACAGAACATGTGATTGTCTCAGCTACTTTTTCTCAGCTATCGGTCTCTTTGTTCAATGTCATCTCTCCCATCTCTCCACTTGTTTTGACTGGGTTGACGCTTCCATCCATTATGTTTTGGATATTAGATTTTTTTTCTTTAATTTTTTGTAAAATTCTTCTCTGTAAAGGATTGTAACAGGAACTTCTCTGTGCCAATAGGAAAATGCAGTATAATTGTGTAAAGCATAAGCCAGAATCCCGCTTTTAGGCTCGGACCATATAGTCTACTGTATACTGTACTCTCTCATGTTGAACTCCTTTGGCACTTCAAAAACCAGATGACCATCAAGCTCAAACTTTAACGTGTGTCATTCGCGCCCCTGTTCGAGTCCCTGTTTTTGCCGTTGGTATTATCCTAGAGTGGGAAAATGTCCTTATGCAGATGTGATGAACGATGATTGTTTATTTGTCTCTGAACTGAATGTTTTTTCCAGGTTGAGATTTTCGGTCCTCCGCAGCATGGAAAGGCCTTCTCTCTTCTTATGAAAATGAAACGCACAATCTAGTGTGCAGATGTCTGTATACTGGAACTTTGTAGTTAGGAAGGTAGATTTAGCCGTGCTTCGGCCTGCTTTGTTCTTCCTTTGCGCACATTTTACTCCTCTGTGCACAAGCGACAGTAAGACTGAATTATAAATGTTAATCATTAACGCACAATCTTTCAGACTGTAGGAATTTAGTCCCATGAACTTATCTGCATATTTTTGGACAAACTTGATGTGTTATTGGGCGAGATTGGTCCACTTTGTGGACTTTGGGGAGTTATTTCTGCTGTTTGTTGTGGGAACCCTGATGGTCCTCAAAGTTGAGCATCTCCATTATACAGAAAACCATTCAGCACATCTTCATTCTGCATAGTGGAGATGTAAAAATCTGACCCCAAAGAAATGGGCCAAGTTGCTGATTTAGGACCTGTATGTAAGTGATGTGATGTATGGGCACACTTTATACAGGAGCAAGAGGATAAATGATCATAGAAAGATTTATTAAGATTTTTATTTTTAGAATAGAGTATGTATATAAATAGAGAAAAACATGCTATGTGCTGCCTGTCTTAATGAGAGCTAGAAATATTTTTACACAGTGGAGCTCTTTTCATCTGCTGATATTTGGATTGTGGTTCATATTATGCACACATGCTTAGGAAAGTCACCCTTGACAGTTTTGACTACAATGTAAATTTTGCATTTTATGAAAGTCTGTGAAAAGACTGGACACAACTGCTGCCCGGCCTAAATATCCTTTTTTGGATTGTAATGACTCTCCTCCACCATTCAAATGCCACAAAAGTTATTTGAAACCTGATGCAAACACTGAGATGTTGGGAAATAATCATCATCCTTTTTCCATATGACAATGTGAAATTAAAATAATCACTATTGTTTTTCTCAGATAATCCAGGATCAGTCTTCTTATTTAAATATGAGAAACATGATCTCCTCTATCATTGATCCTCTGTTTATTATGTTATGAAAAGCTTTGCTTCTGCTGTGATGGAACATGAGGCTTTGTTTTTCACTGTTTCAGGCTTCTTCTGTTTTTAAAATTACAATGTTGCTCACAACAGCTATGTGTCATTTTGTACTCTGGTGTGATCTGTTTCGTCGAGTGAAATCAGTTCCGTACCGTACCGTCCTCTTCCGCTTATCCGGGGTCAGGTCGCGGGGGCAGCAGCTAAGCAGGGAAGCCCAGACTTCCCTCTCCCCGGCCACATCCACCAGCTCATCCGGGGGTATCCCGAGGCGTTCCCAGGCCAGCCGAGAGATATAATCCCTCCAGCGGGTCCTGGGCCAACCCCGAGGTCTCCTCCCGGTGGGACGTGCCCAGAACACCTCCCGGGGGAGGCGTCCAGGGCGCATCCTGACCAGATGCCCAAACCACCTCATCTGGCTCCTCTCGATGCGGTGGAGTAGCGGCTCAAGCTTGAGCCTCTCCCGGATGACCAATATTTATCAAAAAATTAGATGTTTTTATTGTGCATAGCACCTTGATTTCTTAACACAATGTATGAATCCACATTAATCCTCCTTACTATGAAGACTGACCATTTTCAAGCCTTATATTGAGAGGATCCTGCAGGATGACCCATCTGATATCATACAACTAATCAATGTAGTTGCAAACATCAATGTTGTTTGGGAACCCCTGTCATACATTATGACATTCTTGGGCAAGGTATGCAACAAACACAGTCTAAAGTAATACAGAAATACCAATTTCAACTTGAAAATTGTATCTCAAATTGAAACATGTGAGTCTGAACTTTATTGTTTCTTCATCATGTTGGTATAAATGGATTTTTGTTGTTAGTTGTGGCTGTTCGCAGTAAAATGGTTGGAAATACAAAGAGCAATTATGGATGAACAAGTGATTTAGAGTTAAAAATACATTTTCTATTAAGCAAAAAAAAAGAAGTCATTTATATGTAAATATATCTCTAACTTCACTGATAATATCAAGTATGTAGATCATATTTTTAAAAAATATTTTATCCAAATAAAACTAACAAAAGAAAAAAACAGGTTTAGTTAAACTAACTAACTAAATAAATAAATAAATAAATTTTTTAAAGAAAACCAGAAGAAAATTCAGTTTAAAAACTGTATAATCCATGGTAATATCCCTTTAAGTTTTGCGACATATCGTAAAGACGCACTGTCGTAAATAATCACGTGGAGACGTCATGGAGGCTTCCTCTGCAATTTTTAGGTGAATTACGCTACATTTCAGCTGCAGGGGCGATCTAGTGTTGTTGTTATTTTTTTTTCTTTGTCGTCTTTTATAGATGAGAAGAAGAATTAAAATGCTGCGCGGTTAAACTCCCCGGACTTTCTTTTGTCACGCCGGCAGCTCGGTGTGTGTGCGTGTTTATGTGTGTAAATGAGTGGATGAGTGGGTTTGTACTCACAGACAAGTGAGCATCATGTTCGTGCTGGTAGAGATGGTGGACACCGTCCGGATCCCACCGTGGGACTTCCAGAAACAACTGAACGATGCCATAGCGGAGGAGCTGAACAAGAAGCTGGCCAACAAGGTGACTGGGAGTCAACTGGTTCTGGACCAGTTTCCCATCACAAAACAACATCTAAACTTGAGTAAATAATCTCATTTAGCATACAAAAAAGTAAACAACTTTATTCTGACTTTGAATGAGATCTGACTGATATACCTTTTTTTGCAGAATGTGAAATTAGAGAATTTTATGTCCAGTTACAACGATAGAAGTCTGCCATCCTGAGATGTGTTTTCATGAGCAATGGTTTGAAATCTGAGCCGTGCTGCACACAGAGGCAGCTTTAGAAGTAGAAGAAGTGTTAAGACTTAAAAAAAGAACACTGCAAAAAGGAGAATGTCCTTATTTTGGTCCTTGTTTTGGTTTAAGAAAACCTTTAAAAAACCTCCACAGAGAATTATGTCACACGAAAGTGTCACAAACTTGAATAATACAAAGATATCTAAAAATAAAAAAAAAGTCCCATGCCCTTTATTCAATCTCCCAGTTTGCATGTCCTCATCCTCCCACCAGAGACAGGAGCAGAGACGAAAGGTACCACGGACATATACTATCAAACTGAGACATCCTGGCTTCAGAGCCATAGGTCTACATCAACCTAAACTTAATGTGATGAAACTCAACAGCATCATCAAACCGTAGTTTTACAACTTGTATGTTTTAATTTAATTTCCAGTATGGGATTAACATGTCCCCTCAAATGCCAAAAACAGGAAATACTCTCCTGTATCTCCTCTGTCAGGAACCCTTGCCTTTCCAAAAATACTTATGGGAGATCTGATGCCAGGTCAAAGGTGAGAAGTGAAGAAATGAGACAGAAATGTAGACAAATAAGTTGAGCCTGTAGCGCTCATGTTTTTGCAGACTTGGTAAAAAAGCATTCCGTGTGTAGTGAAAGCAACAAAAGAGGTTCAAAACAATCAGGCTTTCTTCTCATTCTCTAATGACTCTTTCAGCAATTTCTTTCACCAAGTAGTTAGAGGTTAGACTCTTTAATGATGGGCTCAAGAAAATCGACTGGACATTTTTATATTTTCATCTAGTCTCTATTTAGCCCTTTTGCAAAATGTTATGGGAGGGAAAAAAATCTGATTATACACAACAGAGTTTTGTCTCAGAAACTGTCAGATATGATGCGTCAGGTGTTTAATTAGGGATTAATCTTTTTAAAAAAAAGGTAGTATCTGTCAGACTCAAGGCAGGTTTATTTGTAAATTTTCAGGTTCAAAACAATTCAAAGTGCTTTACATAAAACATAAAACATTAAAAACAAAAAAGCAAGAAAGACTGACAACAAAATCATTTAAACACATACACACAAACATTAAAAAATCATTAAAAAGATTAAAAGCAAGATAAGTTAAATGATACCGTGCAGAATTCAGTCACAGATACATGAGAAAAGAAACGTTTTCGTGCTACTTTTGTACGATAAACTTTGTGCTGCTGTCTTAACCTCAGGTGGTCTACAACGTGGGTCTCTGCATCTGCTTGTACGACATCACCAAACTGGAGGACTCCTACATATTCCCAGGGGACGGCGCCTCGCACACTAAAGGTTTGATCTACTGGATATTTAGAAGATTAACAATCCCCATTAGGGGTGTTTAAAACATACAAAAATGTGTCCCCAGGCTTAGAATCTGAAGGTTGGATCTAATGCGCTGACTGTGGAACGGTCATGTGTGATCCCACCTTTCTCCTGCTGTTTGTCTCAGTTCATTTCAGATACGTGGTTTTCCACCCATTCCTGGAGGAGATCCTCATCGGGAAGATCAAGTACTGCAGCCAGGAAGGAGTTCACGGTAACATAAATGCACAACAATATACACACAAATAAGGGTTTAGTGCTCCAGTAAATAAGCATCAATGCTCTCTATTGGTTTAGTTAATTGGTTTTCAAAATTAGATTGAAAATCTGTACTGTACTGAATCTGTACTGAAAAACCCTTTGAAAAACAAAATAAGAGCACCCCTGACTTTTATTTATTTATTTTTGGGGTACATGCTGTTATGGAGTATGTACCATGTGTATAATGGCGTTGTGAACAGAATCATAAATCTGCATTTATCCATTTAGTTATTAACCATTGATAGTCAAGGTTTGTTGTTAAAAAACTCCTTTATTTGGTTGATTGTAGCAGGAATTCTGACCTTACCCTCAGAATCACTATTAATAACACCACTCTAGCTATGCACATTATATAAAACAAAAACGGCTCTAAATTATCAGAAACAGTGAAACTCAAATCAGTTAACATTGACATACATTAGAATGAATATATTTTTAATTATTTTGATAGTTTTTTCTTATATCACATTGAAAGAGGGAAGTTACTCATGTACACACACATGCATTTAGTTTTTTTTTTTTAAAACAAAAGCATTGTCTTATTAGTTTTATTTTTAAGAGACAAATGGAAAAAAGCAGCTTAACATTTGAAGCCATTCATATGTGACTTGCTTCCACTAATGCAAGATGATTGATGCTGTCAGTTACGAGCGGAACAGAAAAAATGAAAGTTCACATTATAAAATCCACCAGAAAAAGTTTTTGTGGGGTAAAACCGGAAAAAGCTGGGGGAAGAACACAAGCAATGCCCAAATATTCAAATCAGTATATTAAAATATGGTACTTGAAAAGTATGAAGTATTATTAGAGTATGTAGTATGGCTGTTATAATTAATTTTATTTTTAGTAGTATTAGTAGTAGTAGTAAAGTTATTCAAGAAACAAAAGGGTCCATTTCAACAACACAGTACACATAGTACAAAAACATGTAAAAATATAATAAAAACGTTACAAACATTTAAAAGAGGCGCATTATTAAAACATTAAAATGATAAGCATCAAGGGATTTTTGGTTTTCTTTTTCTTTCTATTTTTGTTTTTATATTTGTCATGTTCAAATCAATGTTTTAATTCGTCCAAGTAAACATATAGTAGTTATAATTGTAATAATAATTTCCATAACAGTCATCATCATTATAACGTTAACAGGGATTGTTCCAACAGTAACAATGGGAACACTGGCATCAACTATGATGAAGTGCAGCAGTTACCAGTCACATGTGCCGTCATCTACAAAAATGGCTTTCTTCCTCATACCTCAGGCCTGTGACTATGAAAATTATGATCCCATCTGACACTAAATTAACCCAAAAAAAAAGCACTAACGCACCTGGTGAGCTGTTAGTCTGACCCGCTGGATGGAGCTCATGAACCTGAGGGGTCATGTTGTCTGGGAGCAGCCATGACCAGATCAACTCATTTGAATGAGATTAAATGAAGCTGGTGGTCAGAAATATTTGATCAGTGATCTGCAACATGAAGAACATGTTGATGGGAGCTATTTGATATTTGAAATTTAGAGGATAACCCCTTGAGGTGCATCATCTCATTTTTAAGGGTGTCCTCAACATAGGCAAACTGTTGTACAAATAACAAAAATGCAATATATAAAACAGTCACAAGTCTGACTGTTCACACCAGCAGACAAAATAAAAAAAACAAAATGGATGTAACAAAACAACACTGGTAAAGAAAAAGAAAACTATAAAGACATAAAAACTGTAAACAAGCTTCTCCAACACAGATGGAATACAACCCCAGATGAATATTGTATAACAATTCACAGGGATACAAATAAATAATATCAGGAGCATCAGGAACATCATCATCTGTAAATTAACTTAAATTAACAATGTAATGAAACAAGAAAAATGTCAGAAACAGGAACAGGATGTTTGAAGATAAGTATATACAGATCTCCTAAAGAAAGAAAGAGATTAGAAATAAAGATATTACTTTTATTTGTAAAAATGAGTAAGTTTACTATTAAATGTTTTGCTGACCCTAAATAGGACTGAACAGTACAAAAAATAAATGACTGAATGTTTTTGCTGTTTTCTATTAATCATGAAGAAAAACGTTGTTGATGCTCACTGATTAAAATAACACCGATCTTTCTGCTTCACAGTGACGATGGGCTTCTTCGACGACATTCTCATTCCACCAGAGTCGCTTCAGCAACCTGCAAAATTGTATCCAGACCTTACAAATTGAAGCGCTGTGTTTTTTTTTTTTCATCTGGAGTCACATTATTTGCTTTGTAATGATTGTAGAGTCGATTAATCCAGGTTTTTAGCGGAGCTCTCCTTAGCTGCAGCCTCAGCGACGAAACCGAGCAAGTCTGGCTGTGGGAGTACGAGACAGAAGAGGGAGCGCATGACCTCTACATGGACCAAGGAGAGGAGATCCGTTTCCGGGTGGCGGATGAGGTGTTTGTGGACACGTCTCCAACGGGCCCGGCCGCAGCTGAGCCCGACACGCCGGCGCAGCCCGGACAGTCAACGGCGCCACCTGCAGAGGAGAGCGCGGAGAAGAAAGAGGCGCCGTACACGCTGATTGTAAGAGTCACTACAAATAAAAAAACTGGTTTAAACCGAGACTTAGAAAGGGTTTGAAGATGCTGAAAATGGAATTACTAGGCATTACTGACCAGATAACATCTTAAACATGACTCAGCTTTTCTCTGTAAACATGGTTATATTCCCTGCAGAGGGGTGTCACGCACCAACCCAGAGAGTAGGAGTGTGTGCAGAACCACACAGGATGGTGCAAACGTGGGAAAAAGTCCAAAGACCCATTCCTCATTTAATCGGGCTCTACTTGCTCTTTTTGAATACAATTCAGCTCATACATGTATTGCACCGGAACCGGTCCTCAGATGTCCTCCTCTCAGTCTGCTGGATCATCCTGAAGGTGTTTCTGGGTTTTTTTTTCCCCCACAGATTTTTTAAATCATGTTTAGATGTGAGGACTGTAAGAACAAAACTTCAGTTTGAGCCTCTAAACGGAGGGTTTCGGTGTGTTTATTATCAGTAACTTTTCATGTCATGTAGTTCTTTAAAAAAATCCCCTTTTATAAACAGGAAATCTGATGCTCTCATTTGCTGGTGTTTAATGTAATTATAGAGATTTTCTTTAAGATTTTGGATGTTCCTTTTTTAGATGCCCCCCTCGCCCCTTTTATTCATTGCAGCAACATTACAGTTCAGCTTTCACATCACCAGTCTGCAGGATTTTTGCATCTGACCTTAGTTGTTCATTTACTCTTGTCAGATTCATATGTCTGCACATTCAGCTGCACATCGGAGGAAGGAAACACCGCTCTGCAGTTTACCAAATATCTCAGAAGGTCAGGCGAGGGATTTGATAAGCCTTTCCATGAATCTCGGAGGCTGTTACCTCAACTTGACGTCCGGCGGTGCTGTTAACCGTTTGAGAGATGATGGAGGTGTTGTCGACCGGACTCTTCACTGTTACAATGTGAATGAGTCATAATCCAACCAATCTAATGCAGATCTGAGGCCCAGGATGATGAAATGGACTAATCTCAAAGCAGATGAATGCACTTGATTCCTTTTTTTCATTCTCTACTGTAGGTCATGCTCACTGTTATTTACAGCTTATAGCCAATGTGTTTTTATTTATTTATGTCACAAAGGTAACTTTATAACTTTCTTCTTTCTTTCTTTCTTTCTTTCTTTCTTTCTTTCTTTCTTTCTTTCTTTCTTTCTTTCTTTCTTTCTTTCTTTCAGGGGACCATCTGTGAACCAGGGCTGGGGCTGCTGTCATGGTGGAACAGTTAGCACAACAGAGGAAGAGGATGGCATCTAACGGACGTGGGGACAGTCAGCTGTTGTTTGTTGCAGCAAACACAGAGAAGCTGAGCTGCGGCCTAAACCACGACATCGTTGGTGTACCTGTAACTGGCGATGGACACGGGGTGTACTGAGATCGCTGCTCTGAGCGTGCCAGCTTTATGTTTACATGTTCAATTTGCTCTTTTACATATTTTCTAACAAAACAATTGTGTGATATATTTCACTCATTACTGCTCCAGCCAGACATGCATTACTCATAACTAACTTGTGAGCAGCAGAGCTTTATTTATCAGCCTTTCTTTTCTGTTTTCCTGCATCATGCGGGCATCTCACCAGAGGAGGAGGCTGGGATCTGTGAATTTGTCTTTTTGTGTGATTATAGCAAATAAATCAGAGATTAGTGAGCAGCCTTTTTCAATCCTACATTTTTAGGGACTGCCCAAGGACGCAGCCCTGTGTGTTTATACCAGATGTGACTCACTCGTGGGTTTGTGTGTATTGTGAAATCAAAAAAGCAGAAGACGGTAATTCATGTGACAGTCTTTGTGGCTTCTTGATGTTGGTCCGGGTTGTGAAACTTGAACTAAAACAGACTGGTTGCATGTGACCTTCAGCAGAAACACTACCTTAGAGCAAGTGTAGATTAAGAACTGGATGAATGACTTTATCATTTAAATTCTAAGCGTGGAAACTGTGATTGTGTGAAAAAAGATAAGCTCTCATTTACGCAAATGTAACCGTACTGGTAGCTTTGTGCTTAATTGACTTTTTAATTTAAATTCTCCTCTAAAAATCCTCCTTTAGACCAAATCAGCTGTTTAGTGGTGCTCTCTTAATTCAGGCCAGATTCACTCCCATCGCAGATGCGGGTCAAGGAATGAGCAAAGTGACTTTCACGCAGCCGCATCACGCCATCGGAATCTCCGCCAGCTGCGCAGACTCCGTAGCCCCTCCGCACCGTCACTTCGGGGTTTTTCCGTCGGTCTACGCGGATTTAGTCTACTTATTTATTTAATTACTCGTTATATAATCCACACGGACATAAAACACACACACTCTCACTTACTAGTCGTCCTCGAGCTCTCGGCGCACCCACTGCGGTAAGTGACATTTTCTGTGAAGATGTGCATGCTGGAGCTCCAGCAGCGGCGGAGGGGAGTGTGTCAGCAGCGCTTTGTTTCAACATTTCTTTGCATGACTGTTTCAGAAACAGCAGTTTGTTTGTATTTTTTTAAAGGAAAGAGTCATTAATTGATCTGATACTGAATGCAGGGTTAATCGTGGTTATCAGCTGTTGTCATGAAGCGACCTCTTGACTTTTTTTTTGTGTTGTGGCTGTTCAGAGGATTTTTAACAAGCCGTTTTTAAACACTGGAAAATCGCTGAGTTTAGATGTTTTTTTCATTTATTTGTCTGTGGTAAAACATAACGCATTGGATTTAGATTGTGTGTTTTGCACTGAAAGCTAATTTTCTAGGAGATAGAAAAGCGAATGAGTTGTACATTTCCTAGATGAACTCCACACACGCACACGCGTACACGCCTTTTCGTGCTTTTTCACAAGATGGGACAGAGAAGAGATTGTTCCTGACACAAGCGGAGCTGCCAGAGATTAAATGTTGGAGTCATGACTCTGGGGTTCTTCCTGACCTTTGTAATAATCAATGACAGACGTAGGCCATTGTTTACCTGGAAATCTACTATGTCCATTGCAACAAGGTGTTGTCGTGTGGCTCGTGCCGCTGAATGATTATTATAACTGTTCATTTGGGAACGGGTCCACTGACGTCACGAACGCACCACTTGCGGCGACGTTCTGCAGCTGTTTCTACGTCACGCCGCCTGCTTGCATCATCATGAATAAATAAATAAGCCCACTCTACCACAGGATGTGTTATTTCACCGAACTGTGACCATTTTGTAGATTGAATGCAAAACCTGAGCAGAGATCAGCGGGTTACCGTGCAGATCAGGTTAATGGCCGTGCAGCTGGATTTGCAGGAACTGAGAGAGACAAGGTCACCTGCACAGCCTGATGAATTCAGTCTTTCACCACTGATATATGAACATTACTCCCGCGGCTCCTGTAATAAACACCAAACTATGGAAGCACAAGTAAAGAAGACATGGAAATTTAATCTCCGCAGATGGGAAATGCTTCATGTTGCTTTGGGAATAATGATGGGGATTGGAGGTGGAGTGCAGATTGCAACTGGGCCAAATGGAGATCTAGGGAAGGTCAAGGTGAAATAAAGACTTTCACTGTAGCTCGGGATTTAAAGGGGATTTTTGTATGTTTTTTACAATATTGAGCAATATTGAGCCACCCTTCAATAAATATACAAAACAACCTATTGGCAGGAAAATGGGAAGTAGGTGTGAAACTGGAAATACAATATAGAAGGGAAAATGACTTTAAATCAGTCAGTAGTCAGTAGGTGCATCCTTTATTCTTCAACACTGTCTGAACCCTCTAAGACAAGATTCTTTGTAATCTTTTAAAGTGGTCGTTATGAAAGATTTTCCAGGCTTCTTTCTAAAGATCTTTGGATGTTTTCTGCCTTTTGTTCTGTTCCCTGTCAAGATGATGCCACGCTGCTTCAGTGATGTTGAACTCCAGGCTCTAAGGAGGATTTGTTGTTTCATAAGACCTGCTGCTGCTGATTCCCAGTGCAGTTCTCAGACATTTGGCATATTTCAGCCCTCGCCCCATTTCCCCTTCCCTAAGAATGGCTTCTTGACAGCTGCCTTTAACTGAAGATAATGCATCTCTAAGACCTTTTTAACGGGTCTTTGCTGGAATTCCCCTTTTTGTTTTCCCAAAAACCCCACTTTCAGATACTGTTTGTTTATTATAGTTTCATTTTTAGAGCTGACACTTCTTCTGTCCTCCATTTGTTCAGTTTCCTCAAAGTATTTTAAGCACATCTGCACATCTGCTGACATAAGTTTCCAGCTTAACAGCTTTTGGGAATCAACAACACAATTTTTTGTCTCTCAAACTGTATTATCTTTGACATTTTTAATAGATTTTTCTTAACACATGGGAATAAAATCTGAACCTTTCCTTTATGCTGTTATTAACACATAATGATAATTTTAAAATCTGCTCTTTTCTGTTTTTGGTTTTTTTTATGTTGACATACAACACTTGCTCATCCTCTGTTAGGTGTCGTGCCTTTTTATGCTTTAATGATTCATTGGTCAATGTTAAGTGGCTTTAAAAAGGTTATGTCTTAAGGACTGGACTAAAAATGAGTAAAAATATCAGCCAATGTCCAACAAGAAACTTTCAAGGACCTCCAGAAAGTCTGGAGAACTGTTGTTCAAGACAACTTAAAAAATATTGTAAGTCTTCTGGGGAACAAAACATGAAGAAATAAGAGGTGGGGTTATGACCTTTACTCTGTATTGTACATCCAAAGTTTAGCTTACACAAAAATCTGCCTCTAAAAGTCCCTTTTATATGTTTTCCGTGACTATTTTGCCTGTAAACCAGAGGCATTGTAGGTTTAATGAAAACTGATCTGTCACCAAAATCTCTTCCTCGATTCATTGACACTAACTGTGACACAGCTACATAATTTTCTTTTTTCATCATATGGCATAAAACTGACATTCAGTTGGAGGCACTGAGAAAATCAAACATTTTAGGCGTCATAGCTGTCCCGTTATCTATGGTATCTGTTTTTTTTAAAGGCCCGGTTGCCCCTCTCTCCTCCTGTTTCATCTTCTGCCACCAGTCAGAAACATGCCGGCCCTTTGATCTCCATTTGTTCTCATCCTGTGTTCTCTTTCTCCTCACAGCGAGTCATCTTGACAGGCTTGAATCCCGGCGCTGACCTACATAACAGCCCAGCGTCCACAGCGAGGCGGGCCTCTGTGAGCGGACGGACCCACAGACGGACTGGCAGCAGCGTCAGCAGAACATCAGCAGCAGTTACTCTGCATCCTTCATCCTCATCGTCCTCCCCTGTCCTGCTTCGCTTCCTCACTTCTGACATGGCTGATCCGAGGCTAACGTCGCCCTCTGGGACACCGCTGCGCTCCCCCGATGCCCCCCTCACCCTCTCCTTCCCCTTCCTGAGGGAGGGCAGCCGGGTGTGGGAGGAGGGGAAGGAGCCGGCGCTTCCACGGGACCTGCCCAGCCCGCTGCCAACAAAACGCACCCGCACCTACTCAGCGTAAGTATTTCTGAGCTGAAGAGGAGATATTTCCTCAACCATGACTTCAACTCTTGCTGCTGGAGCTTAACGTTGTATGAATTTGTTACAAAGGGCATAAAATGTCATTTAATGTTGATAATGTAATTATTAAAGTTTATTTTTAAGCAGAAAAGTATAACTGTTGATTTGTGGGATTTTTTGTGGAATGTCCCTTTAGCAAGCATGCCAAAGTTGGCTTATTGTAAGCTAAATCTGCTCTTTATGGTTAAATTTCAACCACTATTAAAAGTTTAGCTTTAAAAAGTTGAGGAAGGTAATAAAACAGGAAAAACTGCTGTTGGATAAAATCACCAAAGCTAATTCACAGTAGTTAGATAAAGTCTTCAGATATAGAATCATGAAACACTAAAACTGTTCAGCTATTGTTGAAACACAGTCTGTCTGGCTGGAAGCTCACAGGTCAAAGGCTGTCTTACTTTCTGACTGCAATTGTATCAGCAGGCCAGAAGAGGCCCTCAGAGATGTAGACGCCCAGGAGTTACAAAGAGGGACTTTTATGATTAACATAGCCGCCACTTTTCTGAACCAGCCAACCAGTCAGGTAGATCTTATTTAAAATTCAACAAAAAGTCTACAAAATGGAATTAACAGACAGAAGATGGTACAATTTTTCTAATTTAAACTGTATTAATGAATAAATGTTTAAATGTATGTTTTTTTAAAGCAAGATTATGGTTAAATTAATTTAGGCTACACGTCAAATCCCTGAATGTAAAATGTGTAGAAATGGATCAGAGATCTTTGAATAGTAGAAGAAATTTGCTAGAATTCATCTTTTGGGAAAAAATAAATGCCTGCCCTTCTGTCTACATAAAGGCAAGAGTGTCAAATTTTTCTGAAGTCAAGTCCTTTTTTATTCATGCATACAAACTCGTCTCCTCAAACGACTTCCACCAAATGCACGTGTAAGAAAAGACAAAAAATCCCTTCATTTCCTGCTGTACACGGCTCGTCCTTTGTCACGCCTGAAAGTTGTGAGAGTGTTGTGAGTACTGTAAGGTAACTGTGAAGGATTTGATTGTCTTCCTCTGTCTGCCTGCAGAACAGTTCGCGCTCACTCAGGACCAGTTTTTAAGGGCGTATGTAAGAACTTCTCCAGATCACAAGGCCACGGTTTCATCCAACCTTCCCACGGCGGAGAAGACATTTTTGTTCACATCTCAGAGTGAGTGACAACAATGACAGTTTCATCCACTCACCGTTTAATAAAACGACTCTCACCTCAGTACAGAGCTATTTCTATCACCCGCAGAGTGCAGCAGCTCCTTTGTGCTGCTTTTTACTGTTTGTTTTTTTTAAGAGAATTTAAAATAATTTGTGCATTGATGTAAAAAGCACATATCTGCAAATGTTTTTTGCTGGAGCGTTCTCTGACCCAGCAAACAAGTTTCTACATCATGGCTCCAGCATTTCCCTTAGATATGATTTACTTCACTGCAACAGATTTCTGTAATGTGTTCGTTGGTCCGTGTTATGTCCAATCTGTGAAGGCAGCATCAAACAGTCTAACTGCATTTTCTCTCCCTGCAGTATGTACTCTGATTAAATCAAAATGAACCTAAATGCATTTTTTCTCTAAAATTACTCTTCTTGTACAGTTTAGGCTGGTGAAATCGGAATGAATTATAAAGCAAAAAGATGGAGTTTTGCTGCTTTAACACATTTTTATTGCATAAAGTATATTAAGATAAAAAAACGTATCAAATTAATTAATAATCATTTGAAACCTTAATAACACTTCTTATATTCCCGTAGAATCTGTGTTACTCAGGCTTTAATATTTTTCTGTGTTCCAGCATTGAGGGGGAGTACGTCCCAGTGGAGGGGGACGAGGTTACGTACAAAGTGTGCCGGGTTCCCCCCAAGAACTTAAAGGTGCAGGCGGTGGAGGTGAAGATCATACATCTAAACCCAGGGACGAAACACGAGACCTGGTCTGGGCAGGTGATCAGCTCCTAGGACCTGGTGGGGTCGGGGAAGGGGGGCTGGTAGAGCTACACTCGGACTCATGACTTTGCTGTGCTCATATCTGGTTTTTTTTCTTACATATTTTATTCTACTAAGCAAAGATGTCATTGTTAAAAAGTCGATGTTCACGATTATTTCCTCATGGAGCCGTTGTATTCTGTTAGATTGCTCCGCGAGTCATAGAAGCTATCATTTACATTTTTTTCATGATCAAATCAAATGGGAAATGCACAGGTTTTAAAAATAGGGGGAGCTGGGACGTGTTTAACAAAAGCAGATTTGCAGACTGCAGCATCTTTCCTCTGTCTTTTCTTAGCAGCTGCTTGCATCATCAAACTGTCCAGAGTCACACGTTGGGTGAAAACATATGAGAACATTCTTTGAATTTGGCGGATAATAATGTATGTAAACGGGATCTGATTGGCTGAGAGAAAGTAAGAGTTGGCAGTCTTAAGAGCAGTAGATCAGTTCAGGAAAGCAGCGCTTTGTCTCATGATCTCTTGGTTTCAGATCATCATTTTAGAAACAGATGCAGGAAGGTTTTCTGTGAGGGAGCAGGATAATTTGAAGTTCGGAGTGAAAGTTGAAGTGAAATGTTGGGATTCATCGTCTCATAAGTGAGACAGAATCAGTTAGAAAGTAAAAAAAAAGCTTTTTTTTCATACCTACCTTTTGTTGTGTTGTCTTGTTTTGTGGCTGATTATTTATTCTCCGATTGTTGATATGTGTCCTAAAAATACAAGCTTTATATTTTGGATAAAATAGTTCAAACTTGCACTTAACTCCCTCTCTGGTAAACTGCCACCATACTTCAGAAATTACCTGAACTTGTGTAAAAATGAAAGCATGTACCTGTGTGTGTGGTGAGCATGGGCAGTGCGATAGTGAGCCTCACATTTCCACGGTTTGAGTGCCAACAGAGCTCATTGTCACATTGTAGTTTTCCAGGTTCCAGGTTTTCCAGGTTAAATGCTGTACTGTCATAGTCGTAGTGTCTCCGTAGATCTTTTCTGTGTGTGTATCACTGCCCGAAACTGTCCAAAGTGAAGTTTTGTTTGTCTCTCTGTCACATCAGAGGGTTTTTTTAAGTGACTTCCTGTGAATGAGCCGCTTTGGTGGTGATCTGTATAGATTCTACTGAGCCTCAGAACAATTAAAATGTGATTCATGAGTTTGGTAGAAAGTGTGCTTCTTTCTGACAGCAGTCATTTATCAGAATAAAAACCCCTGTTTTCTCACTCGGAATATACGTGAAGTATTTATTGTGGAGCAGATTTAAAACCCTTGCACCCTGGCTTCCCCTTTCTGACAATCTGGTGTGCAGATGTGATCTGCAGAAGCTCAAAAGACTGCAGAACTGGGTTGATTTAAAAGGATTTATTTAACCAATCTTCCGTTACCCAGGAAAAATCTTTTTAAAGTCGAAGTCTTCAAGGCTGGATTATTGTGAGGAGAAATAAGCTTTGAGAGGCAATTTAATGGGTCTGATATGAACACCAGGCTGTCAATTCAGCTGAGAATGACCAATGGGAACATCAACCTGCCCACGACACAATTTTCACATCGAGAGAGAAATCCTGAATCGAGAGAAAAAAATGTCAGTTTGAGAGTGAGAAGAAAAGGTTTTGTGAGATGTTTTTTTTTTCTGGCAGAATAAGTTTTCAATTTGATAGCAAAAAAAAAAAGAAAAGAAAGAAATTTGAGAGCAAAGAGAGGTTTTTGACAGGGTATTTATAATTTTTGGGAAAAAAAATCTAAAGTCAAATTATCTTAATATACATTTTAAGACAAAATAATCCTTTCCATTTTTTTCAGTATCAACTATATTTTTTGCTTTCAGTGTGAAAAGGAGTTTCTCTCAAATATTTATTTTTTCCTTTCAAATTTCTTTTTATCTTTCGGATCACTTATTTTCTTGCATTTAATAAAAACACAAATCGAACTCCATACTCTGATGGCCCTATGAGAAATCTGAGTGCAGCAGTAAATTATCTATGAAAAACATCCCCCTGCTCGCCAGAGCACAGTAATGCATATTTTAAGTCAACATAGCAGGTCCATTTTAAATAACTATGCTTAAACCTTTGCCCTGTGGACATGGTCTATATAGTTATAAAGCTTAGAGTTAGAGTTCGTTTGTTAGAAGCTTTCCATTTGGGTGTGCAAAATAGGCGAGGATTGCTAAAACAGGTGGATGTTAATGAGTTAACAAGGTCCTGCATGACTGTTTTAATAATATCCTTACAAAAAAGAAAGGGAAGCTGATAAGAATGAGAAACTGAGACAAGCACAAGACCTACATCTGCAGATATTTGCCATTTAATCAACTTATCTTAAAAGTTAAGCCCACCAACTCTCAACCCCCACCAGTCTAAATGAAAGTGGGCAGAGTTGCATGATCCAGCTGTGGTTCCCAGTGAGACATCGGTTGCTGTTTCCTGTACTGTTTCAGAGAACATACTGAGTACCAGGAGTTGACAGAGGAGTGCAGGAGGGCCAGACAGGCATCATGGGATTTATTATAAACCGCACAGATGTTCTGGTTTATTCTCCAAATTATTAGAGTTTTATTTGTTTCTAATAATCAATTATTAGTGAATGTGCAATGTGTTATGATAAGCCAAGGTTTTTATAACCTATGTCATTGTTTTCATAGCCCAGACTCTGCAGATTACAATGAGCCTTTTATATGAGCTCTGGGTCATTTGCCGTAGGGAAGGTGGGTCAGCGAGACAAAAAAAGGCAACCGTATGGCAGGAAAGGACACTACATAACCACACACACCTACACACACACACCTGTGCAAAGAATACTGATTTAGGGAAAGAGGGCATCTAGTGGCTGGGGCCGGGATGACAGGTCAGAGGTTGGAGTGCTGCTAAAAATCAAGATACGAGTCAAATGGGAAACAAAGAAGGAGACAAAGTCAGAAAGATGATAACCAAAAAAATGGTTTATTACAATGAGCGGACATGTTTCTTTGCATAACAACATGGTCAATTACAGTGACACATTAAATCTCATTTTCAGAGGTGCATGGAGGTCTGCATGATCTTCACAGCCCGTCATGTTGAAGGAGTGTTAACGACTTCTCAAAAGGCCTCGTACTCGGAAAAATAACATATTTATAGAGGAGTATTTTTCTGAAACAGTGACCCATGATAAACAGGCCGAACATGAGCGTGGAACGTAGAAATGAAAAGCAGTTTTTACATTTATTAAGTTAATAAAAAGCACTTTAAAGAGTGGGCTTTATAAAATACTGCAACAAGCAAATAGATAGGCTCAGAGATTTGCTTAGAAATAAAACCTTTTCATCATCTGTGTAGTTTTGGTGTATTACAACACATTCGTCTGGGATGAGTCAAACTCTGAGCAAACATTTATTACTGCTTTACAAAGATTTTAAAGATCAATACATGTAGTTTCTGGAGGGTCTCGAAGGTTTCTTAAATATAAATGGACTCCATGTTTCCTTCAAGCAGCTGTTGAGCAGAAAATATGAGAGACACGTGCAAGTTTTGATCTTTTTTGAACAGATGTTTTAACACCTGGGATCACAGTAAACCATCACCCAAAAAATTAGGAATGTTCCCTTCTGAATCTCCTCACCCGAGGAGGGAAAAAAGCCCTCATGTCCTCACGGTACTCATGGTTTAAATCACATTTAATCTCAATCTCGCTTGTTCCTCTTGTTTTCTGCGGTGGTTAAAATACAATACATAATATTGGAATATAATCACACCACCATTAGTGCAAAAGATCACTTATTTCTTTAAGAAATCTCAAAGATTAACTTCCAGTTTTAGATTATCTCAAAGTATTTTTGGTTCATTTTTAGGTTAAATGCTACACATCAGAGCAGTCAGCACAGCTTCTGGCACGGTTCCTACAAGAAATACTGTCCTGTTATTTTCATAAAAATGTTGCAATTTAGCAAGCATATGTAGTAAAATCACCCTGCGGCTGCGTTATCAATATCCAATAATGATATCAATAATATGGAGAGATCAGTAGTAATACCCTTCAACAGTTCATAAAGAGTCTGGACTCAGGATTGTGGTTGTTATCCAGTTCAGGGGTTCAAATGGGGACATCTGGAGTCCTGCGGCGAGGCCTCACAGAAAAGTTCCCGACAGAGTCTGGCCGTGTCCTCTGGAGAGAAAACTGTGAAACCGATGGTCCGCGGATCGTTGAAGATTTCATAGTCATTTCCTCCCTATAATAAAGAAAGAAGGAAAAGTGAAAACCCCCCAAAATTACAAACCATTCGATGTAGACGCTGATACGGCTAAAAAATGGTTCACTCTGTTTTCCCTCTTATGAGGGAAGAAAATCACCAAATCAGAAACCTAAAATCTATCCAGCTGAGGCTTTGGTAATATCTGAGCTGACCTGAGTTTCAACTCAATGAGTTTTGCGGGAGTGTGTCGCTGCAGCTGCAGAAAACCGAGAGCTGCTTCATGACTGTACTTGTTCTCCTTCATTCAATCAGTCACAGAGCAATGGTGACTTTCTCTTTTTGCGATTCAAACAGTTATTTGTATCTGAGCTGTAGTGTATGGGCAGCAGTCTGTACGATGACTTTCTAATAGCAGCTTGAGCACTTTCAGAAATAAAAAATGTATAAAATCATCTTATATGGACAGCTCCAAGTACAGGAGAACTGCTCGCTCACCACACACCCTGAGGGGGTTTTGGCTGTTTATGGCCCCGTATGAAAGTGAATATACTGGGGATCACTTTGGGACTGACATGCCTGCCACGTCCTGTCGCTTTCACTGGCAAATCCTTTCGAATTTTCAATCAGAACAGCAAA
Source organism: Craterocephalus amniculus (assembly GCA_036024015.1). Taxonomy (NCBI): domain Eukaryota; kingdom Metazoa; phylum Chordata; class Actinopteri; order Atheriniformes; family Atherinidae; genus Craterocephalus; species Craterocephalus amniculus. The sequence goes on from JAVQJG010097867.1 coordinate 27,898, forward strand.
TAAATATTGATTTAGGGTTGTGTATCAGAGGACTGAACCAGGTGCAAACATGGACCTGTGCGGGACTCTGTCACTGGTCTTCGGCAACATGAATAATGTACATAAAGTTTTTATGTGCAAAGATTGCAGTGATGCTGTCTGCACGTTTCTGGCTTGCTGGGTTTGCGTTGGCACACTGCTGCTACAAACTAGAAAATATGGGGGGATAAAACATAAACAAAACAAACAAAGAGAGTTTTTCGTAAAAGTTGCAAAACCTCCCAGTTCAAACTAAGGAAATTACTGTACAGTATTTAATTATTTTGGCCCCACTTCTGTTGGTTTAGACAATGTTCTAATTTAAAAAAGAAATTAAGATAAGAAGAAAAAAACCCATATAATTTCCCTTTCCCAACGCTTTAATTCTTCGCATATAACTTAATGTGCAAAGTAAAATGCTACAGTTGTGCTTTAAAGGTCGATAAACTCCCTCTGTTTGTATCTGCAGCATCTTTTAATAAATGAAGCAAAGCATACAAGCGAGCTGAGGCAGCAACTCAAGCTGCTCCTCTGTTTTCCATCTGATCGGTCTCATGTTCCACATGCCACATCACCCGTCCAACCAGAGTAGTCTGTCTAAGAATCACATTTCCTGTTTTACTCTCTGCCTCCAAAAACAATAAGCTGCCTGCTTTTCATGCCATCATGGCTGCTGCAGCTGCTCAGACACTGTAAGCCCACTGCTTTCCATCCCAGCATGCACCTGTCAGCTCCTTCAACACAACGGAATCTGATGGTCATTGAGAAGGTATGGGGTTATCCCCAACTTCTATCATATTTTATATCTTTCATGTGAGTTGTCTGACTGAGCTTCCGTCTCTTTAAGGCCTCCCAATTAAAAAGCTGCAACTACTCTGACTGTCCAGTTCACTTCCCAGAACATCTGGTATTACTTGTTTGCAGAATCACAAACCACCACTAAGTAAGCAGCTTGCAAACTGTTTCATTTTTATGTCAGTGTGTAATGGAGGAAAAGCCTGGACTCCAAATGAGACACATGGATCCATGGCTGCAGAGTCCACTCGGGTGTTTATAAAGGCCTTTCGAAACAACTCTTAACTAGGTTTTCTGAATGTTCTTTTCCTTTTTATAGTACAAAATCTATAACACTGATCAGAGGGGGGTAAATATTATCAAAAATAACATTTAACAAACTTACTCACTTTGCTTTCTGGCGTAAATTACATAATGAGAAACTGGACCGCTTCTCTCATGGCAGCTTTAAAAGGATGTTGCTGTTTTTTGCACTGATTTGGGGCAACAACTTTGTGGAAAACACTAAGGTGAAGAATAAAGGCTAACTGGACCGTGCAAGGTGATGGTGGCACCATTCTTCCTGCTCGATAGCTCATTCCTGATTTCTCTGTGAGACAGTTTCTGTCAGATGAAGTATAAAAAAACCTCCACAGGCAAAACAACAATACAGGCTTGGTGCAAAGGCCTTATTTCTTATCACTACTTGGCAGTACAAGCCAAGAAGAGGAGAACTCTAAGAGCATAAAATGTCCTTATCAGTGAGATGTTTTGCAGTCGCTTATGAGCATAATATGTGGATATCCTGTTTGTGACTAATTGATCTTACATCTGATGTCTCGTTGCCAAAGAAGTAGATGGCGTCCAGGCCTTCGCTCTCTAGAAGCTCTAAACACAGCCTCTTGTCCCAACCCTCTGGGAAAACATCGAAACTGATGAGACCACCTGAAACGAGACGACAAAGACAGACATTAAAATTATTCAATCAAATACTGTACAGGGACTTACTAGCATTGATACTCAGTATCAATGCTAGTATCAAATGTAGGTAAAATGTGGTTTCAGTGCATCCCTTGTATGTATAATCTATTCTGCTATAATAACTCCTAAGAATGTCTTGCATTTTAAAGAGGCGACACGATCTGTTACCAGAGAGAATTTTTATTTAAGAAGCTGCGAAGAACTTGTTTCATGAGAAAAAAACAAAAAGAATTTGATAAGGAATGCCAGGCATGTTAACTGTTCATCCTGTGATATAATGGGAAGATAACGGCCAGCTCTTTAGAGCTAAACTGCTTATTCATCTTAAAAGAAACAAAACATCTCTGTTCCTGCTCAGCTGTAAGTCAAATTAACGAGGTGAACCCAGAGTCGTGGCTTCAGCAGTCTTCTTTCTCACCCTTCCCCCATCCCCACCTTCAATTATGTTCGCTGTCTTGTCTCCTGGATCCAGCCAATCAGACAACTCTGTCCCTCTCACACCCACCACACGACCCCATCACAAACATTTTCGACTCTCTTATATAAACAGCTTAGAGCCTCAGATCCCTCTGCGACCAACCCGGCCTCTGGGTCCCAGCAAAGATTAAAGTTCGGCCAGGAAGCTGAATCTGCGAATAAGAAAACCTAAAACATTACACAGCTCACCCGAGCTAACCAATGCATGTTAATCTTAAAGAAAATTGCATGTTGAGAGACTTTCTCCACACCCACTCCTCTGCAAATGCAATCATTTAAAATGGAAAACCCATAAGGGATTAATTATCATCTGGGTACATCATAAAGACAGTATCCGTGACGTTCTGTTCTCTCAGTGTAAAGTGTTTATGTAACGTCTATCACAGAGAGCTAACAGGGGCAAACATACCTTCCCTAGATAAACTTGAAAGCGGAAGCAAACAAATAAATCTCCCGCTCCACATATTCCTCTTGACCCACCAACCTGTTTCAACCCAGTGGCAGTCAACACAATAAACATTAGCGCTGCTGCAAATGGCGTCGTGAAAACACATAAAACTGATTTACACCTCGTTAATCCTGCAAGAGTTTAAAGTTGGCATCTGTTGGGCCTTTAGCTGGGAAACTTTCGAGGAAAGAAAACTCGTCTGTCTTGTTTTCTTGCACAGAGCAAACAGTCCTCACGCGTCATCGGCAGCACGTAAGCAAACATCGGGTCTCTCCTCCTGCCGCGGTGTTGTCAGAGAGCGAGAAGGAACAATATGTTTGTAATAGTTAACTGAAAACTGACGTCCAGCACAAGGTCCAGGACAAGGCGTCAGCAGGAGGCACTGGAAGGGTGGGGGTTCGTTCTTTAAAGATAGATTAGAAGCAACAGCAAACAAAAATGTTGTGAAACTCGTTTCCATTAAGGTGAAGTAAACAGAACATTATGGAGCTGTTTTTAAAAAAAAAGTTTGAGTAATAACAAAGACCGGTCTGATGGCAAACCTTGTTAAGATAGTAGCTGGATGATGATTAACATATTATTCTTGCTGTTTAGTCCTGCAAATGTCATGTTCTTTAAGTCTCTAAATAAGTGTTTAACTGGTAAACAAGTTCATTTTGATAAATTTTAATCAGATTCAGTGGACATTTACAGAATAATATGATCTTTTGACTTCTTAGTGGTTTGGATATGGACACATGATCACAGACTTTGTTCTCTCACCTTTTGTGAAGCGCAGTCCCTTTCCAGCAAATTCTTCTTTCAGTGCGGCAACAAACTTTTCCCTGATCTTCTCTCTCTGAGGAGCAAATAGGAGACCATTTAGATCACAGGGCTTTGGTATATTGAAGGAGGTATCTCCCAGGATGCTGGAACTTGTATTTTCTATCATTTTTTCGGTCTTTCATAGCTTCTCTCCCATATTTTTGTGCATACTGACGGTTTAACGTTCTAGGTTAGAAATGCTCCTGAGTCTGGTTTGTAAGTCAGAGTAATGTCTTTTTTAAATGCAATGCAGCCTGGGGGAGACTGTCTCTCTGGAATGCCCTTTTTATACTGAGCCATGATACTGACCTGTTGCCATTTTACCTAATTAGTTGTAAGTTCCATTAACTCTTTTTGGCACCTGTCCCTACTTCTTCAAAATACTTAAACGCTATAAAAGTAAATAACGAACAGCATAAAACGATGCATTTTCTTTAAAAAAACAAAGAAAACAGAGATTTTTTGACAGACTCACTGTCCTAACTGTTATGTATGTATGTACAGCCATGGAATAAAAGGTCTAACCTCTTTAAGTTGTAAGTTTTAATATATCATGAATTTATACAAAATAGATACAGACTCTTCTGAACAAGAAAACAACGCTATACTGTGTCATGAGAATGAGGAAAAATAAAAATGCAGTTACTGATGGAAGTAGTCAGCTAAAAGGGTTAAAGTTCCTTTCCTCTGTTGATATCTGCTTCCTCTATATTGACTGTCTCTGTGATTCATCAGTGGAGGATCTGTTAAACTGTCTGGAAAGCTGAGTGTTGTTTGACCGTTCTCTGTTTAACTGAGCATGTTAAAAAGCAGAGAGGTGAACAGATTATGCACTGAGCCTGGTCTCCGTGCATTTCAGCATTGTGAGAGGTAAATAGGTTGCAGTAAATCCTATAATATGGACAAAACTACCATTTGTACCACAGTATGGATTGCTTAGAAAATGACAAGGTCAGTATTTACCTTGTCCATACATTTAAAATTTTACTATCTGCTGGGTATAGAGCAGAAATTTATTGGCTTTTGTAAACCAACAAATAGAAAACATAGATAACACCTGGTTTTGTCCTGGTTATCTGCAGCTTTTTTTCCTGGTTATCTGCGCGTTTTGTCCTGGTTATCTGTTGTAAGATTGAATTATTCTGTAAAAAACGGCTCACTGTGGTAAAATGTTTGATGTGTTGAGAAACACTGCATGTGTGTTACTGAATTCAGCCTGTGACACATTTGTAAGGAAATATTCCTGATGAATAGAATGTCATGGTGACTTATTGCAGTAAAATGAGTTATTGCAAGTTAAAATGCAAGTTCACCTTGTCAATTTCAGAAAACTCAATTCGCTCCTCTGGCGTGCAGCTCCGACCGATGGGAGAAATATTTAGCATGCCATTCCTGAACTCGATAAAAGTCCCCCTGCAGACAGAAAAAGATGCAAAAATGAATGTTAACTAACCCAAACCGATTAATTGGAAGTAGAATATATAACTTTTATATATCTTGTAAGGTGAACTAGGGTAACTTGAAAGGCGCCAACACAAAATTTATTATTATTACTTTTATTAGAAACCTGGATATGGCCTGACTCAGTCATCCACTCCGTCCCATGAAGCACAAGAGGAATGTCTACTCCTGCTCTAACAGGTTAGTGCAGAAAAACGAAACATTCCTGCATACCTGGAGGTCACAGATGTCAAAAGAGTGTGTTGGGGGTTCCTGGGTGTGAGTTTGGCCTGAAGCTCACCTTTTCTTTGGCAGCTTGATGAGTCCCATGTAGCTGAGGCAGAAATTGATGAGATCCTGCAGCAGCTCTTCTCCAAGATGGTTCTGGATGGCCTGCAGAGGCAAAAATGCACTAAAAAATGAGCAAACTGCACTACTGAGCACTAATGACCAAAAGTCCTAACTATGACAATCAATAAATCAAATTTATCAATTAATCAAGATTTTAAAACAGAGAAATAAATCTAAAAATCTAATTGATTGAAATAAATAAATAAATAATAAGAATGTAA